>PITA01008091.1:33869-87109 GCA_004023965.1 Spilogale gracilis | reverse complement strand
TTGCACACAAAAATTAAAATGCTGAAGAAAAAGGAAGAAAACTTTGTTTTCTTCAGAAAGTCAGAAATCACTTTGAATTTCTTAAAATTAATTACCTTCACTCCTTTACTACTCCAAACATCTTAGAATCCAGTAAGTAGGGCGCCTGGGTGGCTCAGTGTGTTAAGCCTCTGCCTTCGGCTCAGGTCATGATCTCAGGATCCTGGGATCGAGGCCTGCATCGGGCTCTCTGCTCAGCAGGGAACCTGCTTCCTCCTCTCTCTGCCTGCCTCTCTGCCTACTTGTGTTCTCTCTCTCCTTCAAGTAAATAAATAACATCATCAAAAAAAAAAAGGAGTTCTGCAGAGAAGTAGCACCAATAAAATGTGTATATACAGAAGCATACTTATTATGAAGAACTGGCTTTATGAGATCGTGGATGCTGGAGCGGCTGAAATCTGCGGTGAGTTGGCAGTCTGGAGAACAAGAAGTAGCTGAGGTCACAAATGAGTCCAGTGGCGAACTGCCGGAGAACTCTCTCTTACTCGGGGGGTGCTGGTCTTCGTGTTCTGTTCGGGCCTTCAACTGATTGGATGAGGCCCTCCCACACTTAGCAGTCAATCTGCTTTACTTAAAATCCACTTATTTAAATATTAATCTTATCTAAAACACCCTCACAGTAACATACAGAATAATGTTTGATCAAATATCTAGGGGCGCCTGGGGGGCTCAGTTGGTTGAGCGACTGCCTTCGGCTCAGGTCATGATCCCAGAGACCTGGGATCGAGTCCCACATCGGGCTTCCTGCTCAACGGGAAGCCTGCTTCTCCCTCTCTCACTCCCCCTGCTTGTGTTCCCTCTCTGGCTGTGTTTCTCTCTGTCAAATAAATAAAATATTAAAAACAAAACAAAACAAAACAAAACAAAAACAAATATCTGGTCACCTTTTGGCGAGCCAAATGACACATAGAATTGACCACCACAAAAAGTATCTAAAATATGTAACAAACAAACTAAAAGACCATAACCAACATGGTAGTAAATGTAAAAAAATCTTAGAAGCATTTAGTTTAAAATTCAGATGTGATCACAAAGCTATTAACACATATATTCAAAATTGTATTGGCAGTCCTTGCTAGTACAATGAAACAAGAGTGAAGGAATTAGAGTTATACACATCCTCTTCCTTCTTCTTCTAAAAGATTTTATTTATTTGACAGAGAGAGCACAGGTAAGCAGAGAAAGAAGAGGAGCCAGGCTCCCTGCTGAGCAAGGAGCCCGATGTGGAGCTTGATCCCAGGACAATGAGATCATGACCAGAGCTGAAGGCAGAGGCTTAACCCACTGAGCCACCCAGGTACCCCATCTGTGGGGAATCTTCTTGAGATTCTCTCCCTCTTCCCCTTCCCCTGCTCATTCTCGTTCTCTCTCTCTTTCTAAAAAATAAAAAAAAAACAACCTTTAAAAAAGCAAAAAATGAAATAAAAGTGTCATTAGTTGCAGGTGATACAATCATTTACATTGAAAAAAGCAAAGTAATCAATAGGTGAATTATAATAAGTGGGGAGCATTGGAAAAATAGTTGGAT
The DNA here is from genome assembly GCA_004023965.1 of Spilogale gracilis. Taxonomy (NCBI): domain Eukaryota; kingdom Metazoa; phylum Chordata; class Mammalia; order Carnivora; family Mephitidae; genus Spilogale; species Spilogale gracilis. Next base: position 85,542 of record PITA01008091.1, on the reverse strand, counting down.
ATAAAAATAAAATACACAGAGTCAGTTGCCCTTTTGTACATTAGTGGCTAAAACCCAGAAAGCATAATTAAAAAGAATATACCATTCAAAATGGCATTAGGGGATACCCAATACCTTCACATAAATCTATCAAAACAGTGCAAGATCTTTATTAAAAAATATAAGCTTTACTTAGAAATATTAAAGAAAATCTAAATAATTGGGGAAACACACCAAATCCTTGGGTAAAAAGGCAATACTATGTAGTATTAATTCTCAAACTCACCTGGGGATTCAATACAATTCAATTAAAATGTCAGCAGGAGGAGGGCCTGGGTGGCTCAGTGGATTAAAGCTTCTGCCTTTGGCTCAGGTCATGATCTCAGCGTCCTGGGTTCAAGCCCAGCATTTGGCTCTCTGCTCAGCAGGAAGCCTGCTCCCCCCCACCCCCGGCCTGCTTCTCTGCCTACCTGTGATCTATCTCTCTGTCAAATAAATAAATAAAATCTTTAAAAGAAATGTTGGCAGGATATTTAATGAATCTTGATAAGAGTTTACTAGAAATCTGAATGTTTGATAAAAAGATATAATTGAAGAGATGAACTGTAATGAAAGGCTTGCCCTACACAATATCATTTATTTAGAAAAGATATATTATGAAAATGTGATAATTAAGATGTTAAAGGATTGACAGAATTGAAAAGAAAGTCCAGGAATAGACCCATGCATACATGGAACTTTAGTATAAGACAGAAATGCTGTGTCAAAAGATTTTAGAAATTTTAAGTTAATGGGGCACCTTGGTGGCTCAGTTGGTTAAGCGACTGCCTTCAGCTCAGGTTATGATCCTGGAGTCCCAGGATCGAGCCCCACATCGGGCTCCCTGCTCAGCAGGAAGCCTGCTTCTCCCTCTCTCACTCCCCCTGCTTGTGTTCCCTCTCTCGCTGTGTTTCTCTCTGTCAAATAAATAATAAAATCTTTTAAAAAAATAAAAATAAAAATTTTAAGTAAAAATACGTGACATAAGAACAAATGTAAAATTAGATCTCTACCTCATATGGTAAAACAAAAATCAACTTCATAGTGATTAAGCACTTTAATACATAAAAAATAGAACTTTGAAATTATCTGTAGAAAATATGGGTGAATATGTTTTGGACAATAGGAAACTGTTTTTTTAAGACACAGAAAACATTTATATAAAACATTGGTGGGGTTCCTGAGTATCTCAGTCAGTTAAGCATGGGACTATGGGTTTCAGCTCAATCATGATCTCAGAGTCACGAGATCAAGCCCTGACTTGGGCTCCATGCACAGCACAGAGTCTAGTTGAGGTTCCCTCTCCTCCTTTCCCTCTGCCCCTCCCCCTGCTTGTACTCTCTCTCTCAAAATATAAATAAACAAATTCTTAAAAAAAAACAACAAAATATCATTGAATTGACCTAGTGATTCTACTCTCTGTCCAAATGCAAGCCAAACTCAGTCACATGCACAATACAAAAAATGTTTAAAAGTGTTTAGAATAGCACTGTTTACAGTGACAAAAGCTGGAAACACCTCAAATGTGTATCATCAGGAGAATGGCAAAACAAACTATTGCTTATTCACACAATGTATTATACAGCAATCTAAACAAATGTTGTAGAGAACATGGGTTAATTTTGGCAATAAATATCAAGTGAAAAAAGTGAATTTCAAATTATAACATCATATGTCTTATAATTACATATAAAAAAGAAAGCAATGAAATGGTTAACATGGAATCTGGGATATTGTTTCCTTGGATAGCACAAGGTAAGAGCATGGGGACTACCACATAATTACATATAGATTATTGTAAAGGTCCTATCTTTGGTTTTGGGTTCTAGGTTCATGTGTACTTACTATGTTATTAGAAATAACTGTCTTATTTTCTTTGTCAATTATGAAAATGTCTTTCTGCCTAGTTGTACTCCTGTCAATCCTGGTGCAGACGTAGTGTATTTTTAGTTAGCTTGAGCTGTGTAACTCACATATTGCAGCATAAGATAAAGAAGACGTGGTCCATATATACAATGGAGTACTATGCCTCCATCAGAAAGGATGAATACCCAACTTTTGTAGCAACATGGACTGGATTGGAAGAGATTATGCTGAGTGAAATAAGCCAAGTAGAAAAAGTCAAGTATCACATGGTTTCACTTATTTGTAGTGCATAAGGGGTAATATAGAGGACAGTAGGAGAAGGAAAGGAAATGGGAAGTAGGGTAATTCCGGGAGAGAAATGAAACAACAGAGACTTTGGGCACAGAAACAAACTGAGGGACTTGGAAGGAGGGGGTGGGGGGATGGGAGAGCCTGGTGGTGGGTACTGGGGACACCTATTGCATGGAGCACTGGGTGTGGGGCATGGGCAATGAATCTTGGAACACTGAAAAAATAAAATAAATTTAAAGTAAACACACACACACACACACATTACACCCAAAGTTTGAGGTTTAAACCGTAATAATTGTTATTTGTCCCAGTTTCTGTGGGTCAGCAATTCAGACAGATTACAGTGAGGACGGCTTGCATCTGCTCCATGTGCCTAGGGACTCAGCTGGGAGACTTGAAATCAATTGATAACTAGAGCATTAAGGGCTCTTGTTGTGTTGCTCTGGTCTGTTTGCTGGGATGTTTATCTTTGTTACTCCTTACTCACAAGAAGGAAGGCAAGTTTCAATAAATAAATGATTCATTTAGATCTAAGAGGAGTAAAGTAAGAGTGAATGACCAGGCTCTTACATTCAATAGTTATTGAGGTTAAAACTCCCAGATCTCAAATTGTCTTTCTATCTCACATAAAGAAACTAAACCAACAATCCCATCTCTACAGTTTGAAATAGTTTGTGCAGAGACTGAGGAGAAAAAACAAAGTGTGTAGATAACTCTAAAAATAATAATTTTAGTTTCATCTCTGAGTTCCCAAAAGAACAACTGGTAGAAAACAGACATAATCAAGTCTCCACTTTTCCTTATTATGGCCCCCAAGAGGCATTTTGTTCTCCACCTTGATGCTTGTGATCTTTTCCTATATATATATTTCTTGAAATTCACGCCCTTGGACTAGCCACATCCTGTAAATGATGTTACTTCACACATGCTCAACAATGTGGGGCAACCTTGAGCAATGGGACTTGGCCCATGTGTCTTGCAGCAAATTGCTTTTTACCTTGGGACTAGAGATTATCATTTTATGTTTTCCAACAGTTTGTCTTTCATCAGAGTCTGGAGAAAATTCATAGAGTTGGATTGGAGAACATTCACATAAAACTGATATAGTGACCCAAAAGTATGCTTGCCCTGAGACTATCAGGCAAGATTTTAAGACAATGCAGGCACCTTTATTCTCTCCTTCTTTAATTGGATTCTAGGGTCATGAATCTCCATTCCTGTTCATGCACTTGCCTGTTTCAAAGGCTATTTTTCCTGACCAATTATCAGCCACTGTGATCCTTTTGACTATTTTGCTTAAAGGCTCATGGGACACTCATAAATATAAATTTGTTTTGACTCCCAGGACATACAAATTTTATCTTGGTGTGAAATCTCCCTAAATTATTCTGGTTTTCAACTGATACCATATTGGGAAACTTGAATTTCAACTTGAATGCTGTATTCAATTACTTTATAAGCTCTTGGCATGACCCTGAACAATTCTTGGCCGGCCTTGATTCATCCTTTTTCCATTTGTTGATTAGATCCAAAACTTTTTAAGGCTTCTACACCCTTAATCCCATTATCATTACCAAAGATAATGATAAATGATAATGTTTCAGTGTTAATGAGGGAGTAAATAGCATGTTAATGACGTTTGCAGATGTATCTAAATTAGAAGTTGTTAACACCAATGAGGCCAGAAAGAAAATACTGAAGGTTCTAAAGAAGTAGAAGCACACAGAAGAAAAAACAAACATGAAAACAAACTGAGATTCAAATAAACATAATATACATTCTGGAAATGAACAGAGAACTAACAGAAAAGAACAACTACAGTCCTGGAGACCTGAAGAAAGAAAGAAACAGCAAAGCCCATCTAAAGAGAATTTTACCCATAGCTAGAATTAATTCCAAGGATTTTATACCAAGAACTTTCAAAAGTATCTTTACAACTCTGACCACTGTTGTCCTGGTAAATGTTTAACAAGTGAGTCTCTAACCAAGGGTCAGGGAAGGGGGAGAAGAAAGAAGAAAAAGGGGAAAAAAAAGTGTATGTGTGCACAGACACATGATTAATATAGCATTTGCTGACATTGAGGATGTATAGAGCACTATTAACAAATAATGAATACATGGGTTGACTGGGTGGCTCAGTCTGTTGAGCATCTGATTCTTGATTTCAGCTCTGGTCATCATCTCAGTGTCCTGAGATCAAGCTCCATGTCAGGCTCCCTGCTCAGTGCAGAGTCTTGATATTCTCTCTTGATATTGTCTCTTGATATTCTCTCTTGATATTCTCTTTCCCTCACCCTCTGCCCTTCTTCCTGCTCATGGTCTCTCTCTCTGTAAAATAAATAAATAGATCTTTAAAATAAAAGCTAATAATGAATATAACACTCTTTATTGTAAATTTGATATAAACAATTATTTCTCACAGAAGACTTCCTTTGATTTTTGCCAAATTCTTATACCCATAGCCCATTCACGAGCACGAATAGTTCCAAATTGATGTTTGCTGATATTTTCATTTCCATTGAATAAGATGAAAAGTAAAATAGCAAAGATGTATGTCAGAATTACTTTTGTCTGTCAGTGACTTAAGCAACTTTTTTTTTTGCTGAACCAAATAATACTCTGAATATTTCCTCTATTTTTTTTTTGTTTGTTTTGTGCTATTCACGAAGTGATGTTTGTGGACCTCATAGGCTTTTAAGTTTAATCTCTATAATTAACATTTTCTCTGTCACTTTCTTAAGTCTAGATAATCAACAAAACAATTAATCAGAGCTTGATCTGTAGTATTTGCCAATTTCCATGGTTTAAATACTCTCACTATGGACAATTTCAAGCTACCAACCTGCTGTCACTGAGCATGAACATGGGAAGAGATACGCAGTAGCATACATTATATAGGGTTTTTACCATATAAAGAAACTAGTTATAAATAACTTTAAGAGCATAGATGGACAGAAAAATGTGGTAAAATGATGGAAGTTATGGCTTTTGTGTATTCATTGCTTTTTAAAACATTATTTTTGTTGAAAGTTTATATAGTTTAAATTTTTTTGACTTTAAATTTATTTTATTTTTTCAGTGTTCCAAGACTCATTGCCCATGCTCCACACCCAGTGCTCCATGCAATTTGTGCCCTCAGTACCCACCATCATGCTCTCACAGCTCCTCACCCCCTCCCTCCAAGACCCTCAGTTTGTTTCTGAGTCCAAAGTCTCTCATGTTTCATTTCTCTCCCTGAATTACCCTACTTCCCATTTCCTTTCCTTCTCTTACTGTCCTCTGTATTACCCCTTATGCACCACAAGTAAGTGAAACCATGTGATACTTGACTTTCTCTACTTGGCTTATTTCACTCAGCATAATCTCTTCCAATCCAGTCCATATTGCTACAAAAGTTGGGTATTCAATCCTTTCCGATGGAGGCGTACTATTCCATTGTATATATGGACCACATCTTTATCCATTCATCTGTTGAAGGGCACCTTGGCACTTTCCACAGTTTAATTTTTAATAATAACTGTATTTAATATCTGGCTCATAAAATTTCTGAAACTTTAACAGCTGACTCACCAATCAGTATGAGCAGGTTCTAGCACAGGCCACTCAGTGCCTTTACTCCTGAGACTCGGGCTGAATGTCTAGTTTGTACTAGAAATTATAGGATTCACAAAGTCTTACGTTCAAAATGAACCTCATCTACTTTCTTCCAGTGATGACTTTTATTCTTTCACCCACCCAACTGCACAAGCTAGAAACATGGAAAAGTTTAAGATCCCCATCTTCCTCAGTTCTAAACATCACCAATCACCAATTCCTATAGATGTTGCTTCTGAAATAGCTTTTGAATTTTTGTCATTCCTATTCCTCATCATCTAATCTGAATTATTAGCAGACTAACGCTTCCTTTGTAAATCTCCCATTTGAGTTACTTGAGTTATTCTCAAGCAGTGCTGACCTTGTCCTTGGCCTGCTTCAAAACTGGTAGAGATCAATGTAATCATTAGGTGACTATTATTCTGCCATGTCAGGCAGCTGAGTGTATTTCTTGTCTCTCTTGTTCATCTACTGCCATTTTCCACCTTACTCCATGATTCTCTGTTCTTCACTCCATACCTCTGATGGCATATTCCAGAGGTGGTGCTCTTAATTCAAGTAGTTCTTTGCCTACTATGTTCTACTCACTCATCTTCATCAAAAGAAAGTGTATTTGATTGTCAGGAAGCAACTCAAATGTAAAGCTCTGCCTGGCTTTCTGAAAAAAGTTACTTATTCCCTCCTTTGGACCCCTGTACCATTTGTTTATATTTTTTCTTAAGTAATGTATACAACACTTTACACAAGACATAGCATACAGTGAATATTCAGTTGGTGGTCTCTCCTCCAATTTCCTAGTGGCCAGAAGATGAATTTTAGAATGCAGGTCCCAGTGACTTGTTAGCTCTGTGATCTTGGGTAAATTAAAACCTCTTTATGTTTCAGTTTCTTCATCTGTAAAATGGAAATAAAGATTTTCTCTTTTAGAGCCACAGATACATATAAATATCTGAAATAAATCAGATGTTGTTGATGAAGCATCAGGTCCATTTTACATACCCAATATGTATCAGTTCTCTTTCTTTCCAACCCCATTTTTTCATCCTGTATATTAATTATTTGTGCTCATCTGCCTCTTTCTTATAAGACTGAGTTACTTGGGTGCTGAGACCATCATTATTTAATTTTCTGTGCTTCACACTGTGTAATCCTTGGAACATAGTGCAAGCGCTGTGACTATAAGATGAACAAATAGTATGTCTTAGATTTCCCTATTGTGACTGCATTTAGCATGAGCAATCTAGGAATTTGAGGGCAACTTGAGTTCATGACATGAACCAACCACCTAGTAATAAGTGAGCATCTACTATGGGTAGAATATGAAAGAAACCTAAGACATAGTTATTGTTTTAACTGAATTTATGGTATAAGTTGGAAAACAAGATATCTCTGTGTGAAACTTTAGACAATATGATGAAAAATAATGGATAAGATCTTTCACGTGCAAATTCTTCACATGAACAGAATGTTCAGTAGAGTGTAAGAGATAGAAAATTTCTCTGGTAGTCAAGCACATTCAGATCTTAGTGGAGAAGATAGAATTTTAGGGACCATAAATGCTGGAGATTAGGTAAAGTGAATAAATCTTAAATAGATATTGCTTGTTCTTGAGCAATAATGAAAATTCATTAAACAAATTAACATGTCCAAGTTCTGCACAAGTCTGAAGGAATTAGCCATTTGGGAGGGAGTTTTCATTTAAAAAACAAACAAAACTGAATATTATAAGCTGGATTATGTGCCTCGAAATTCATGTTGAAATTATAATATCAGTACCTCAGAATGTGATTGTATTAGAGATAAACTCTTTAAAGTGGTAATTAAGTAAACTAATGTCATATGGGTGGGCCCTAATCCATATGACTGGTGTCCTCATAAAAAGAGATTAAGACACAGCATAGGCTGAGGGAAAAGCCTTTGAGGGCACTGAGAAGGTGGTCATCTGCAAGCCAATGCAGTTCAACAGCAAGTTCACCCCAGTTCTTGGAATCCAGCCTCCAAAACTATGAGAAAATATCTTTCTGTTGCTCAATCCATCCCAACTATTATGTTATGGTAGATCAGGCAAACTAACACACTCAGAAGGTTGACAGCAATAGGAATGGAAGAAGTGCATCTGAGGTTCACTGCAGAAGGAGCCATGAGAAGCATCCATGAAATAGTAGGATTTAGTGGTCAGCATTTAGGACTTACACCATAACAAACCCAGCTGGAGGGCTGTGACCCTCCCAGGTCTCTTTCAGTAGGATCCCTTTACTTCCTGACACTCTCCAGCATTCTACTCCTCCTTCTCCCACCATCGCTTGTTTTGCCTTCTTTCAGAAGTCCGCTTAGCTTTTTACATGCCCCTGTCAACCCTTCTTGTAGGATAACTTGTTGCCTGTACTCTTTACCAGTCTGTATGGATCTGTCTCCTAGCTAGTCATGAGCTCCTAATGGATGGAGTCAGTTGTAAGTATATTTATAGATCTAGAGCCAAATACAACATTTGACATGTAGCAAGTGCTTAATACATATTTTCTGGCTAAGACTTCAGTTGGTTTATGCCTCAATCTCCAGAAAACTCAATCTTGATATTACATTATGCTTTGACATACGCTTTTAATAATTTATGTGTTCTTTAATGGAATAAAAAAAATCAATATTTTTTGGCTCATTTATTTCTTCCTATTGTTGTTCCATTGTGCTCTTCCTTTTCCTCCTTCCCCACTGCTCTCACTAGACAATCCAGTCTATAAAATCACTGATGGTGAAGTTTGTTGTTTCTTTATCTCTGCCCCTTTGTCCCTTGCCACTCTTTGAATCAAGAATTCTGCCCTAGAATTGACCTTTGTTGGCGCTGTCAGACAAATGTAAAATGAATTCACAAGGGCTGGGCTTTGAAAGTTTTCCTTCCTGCCTCTGTTTACAAAGTTTGGGAGACAGAACTTATTTTGAAATTGTAGTTACCTGAAAGGGTAAGTGATCATTCAATTAACATTGCTGGAATACTGTTATAGGAGCTGGAGAGATGGGGAGAAAGGAGTCTGTTCTCAAGGAGCTCACAGTCAAGGAGACAATGATGATATGGCACCGGGTACTAAAACAACAGCATTAAGAACCCTGTGTCAGGCACTTGACTGACATTAAAGGCTGCTCAGAGCAGGTGAGGTCTGTACAGGACACCCTTAGGGGGAAGTCAGAGTCAAGTTTGGTTGGACTAGAGGAAAGGTTATGTTGGTAGAGATGGAGTAGGTAAATAAGCACAGTCAAATTATAAAGAAACTTTTATTTCTATACAGAGATTTAAGCCATTAAAGAGTTTTAAGGGGGGTAGGGAATTATTATGTTCAGAATGAAATTTTAAAAAGTTCTCTGTAGTTGCTGGGTATAGTGGATCAATTACAGAAAAAGACTAGAAGCAGAGAGATCAGAGATCAGTTTTTATTTTATTTTATCTTGAAAATAAAGGAGAACTTTCCTAGATTTCTTATATTTCCATGACAGTCATTGGCATGATGGTGTATTAGTTTTCTACCACTGCAAATCACCCCAAACTTAGTGACTTAAAACAAATTTATTATCTTACATTTCTGTATGTCAGGAGCCTGGTATGACTTTCAATGAGCTGAAGTTAAGGTATAGGCAGCCTGTGTTATTATCTAGAGGCTTTAGGAGAGACTCACTTTGATTGTTCATTCAAACATTGGCTGGATTAGTGTTTTAAGTTTGGCCATACATTTTTAAGGCTGAGGTTTCTGTATCTTGCTGGTTATCAGTCAGGAGTCACCATTAGCTCCAAGAGACCTCTCCCCTATCTTAGCACATGGGTCTCTATGTCTCAGAGTAGCAAAGAGCAGTCAAATCCTTTTCACTATGCCGTCTCTTTGATTTAACCAAGAAAGTTTCTTTGATTTTTAAGGATTCATGTGATTACATTGAGCCTGCCTGAATAACCCAGAAGAATCTCCGCATCTCAAGATCTTTAACTAAATCACATCTGCAAAGTCCCTTTCATGGGTTCCAGGGATTAGGACATGGACATTTTTGAGGAGTCACTGCTCTGCATAGCACAGGTGGTGGTGACCTTCTGTCTCTTCTTCCTGGTTGATTCTGATTGCCTATAACACTGTTTTGGCTCCTGATGCCTATATCTTGATTGCTATCTCTAAATTCTTGCCACTTTAAGTGTGATTAGAAATGTGTAACCTTGGATCCTACCCTAAATCTACAAAATAAAAATCTGCATTTTAGCTACATTTCCAGGGTATTCATATAGAAGCACTGTTCTAAATAACTCACATGTTCTCATCCTGCTCTACACTTACACCATTTAAACTCTTTTTTTTAATTTTATTTTTTCAGTGTTCCAAGATTCATTGTTTATGCCTACTCAGTGCTCCATGCAATATGTGCCCTCAATACCTATCACCAAGCTTACCCATCATTCTACCTACTCCCCTCTAAGACCCTCAGTTTGTTTCTGTGTCCAAAGTCTTTCATGTTTCATCTTCCTCCCTGATTTACCCCACTCGCCATTTCCTTTCCTTCTCCTACTGTCCATATTACTTCTTATGCTCCACAAGTAAGTGAAACCATATGATATTGACTTTTCCTGCTTGGCTCATTTCACGCAGCATAATCTCCTCCAATCCCGTCCATGTTGCTTCAAAAGTTGGGCATTTATCCTTTCTGATGGAGGCATAATATTCCATTCTATATATGTCCCATATCTTCTTTATGCATTCATCTAATGAAGGGCATCTTGGCTCTTTCCACAGTTTGGTGATTGTGGCCTTTGTTGCAATGGACATTGGGGTACATATGGCCCTTCTTTTCACTACACCTGTATCTTATTGTTCTATTGAGCTGAGTTTGGTTAATCAAATCCCTTGTGCTGGGCACAAAGTTATTTTTTTTTTCCCTTCTCATCTTTCCCAGTAAGTGATGCTGTTCTTCGGACCTATTTCTATGTCTGCATTTCTAGAATCACAAAATCTCCAAGGTTAAGATGTCTCTACCTGCAAGGGGTAGAAAGTACAGAGATTCCTGGGGTGGAAAGGAATAAAGGTAAATGTTTTTAAGTGGTTCAGTCTGTTCAAATCACTGTGCTGATGAGGTGGGGAAGAAGAAAGAACTGACTTTGTGATTCCAGGCTGTTAACTGGGTTTCACGGGGAGTTGTCAAAGCCTGGAGAAGTGACTTCATCTGAAAGTCTATGGGGTTAGATGCATTCCTAAATTCACAGGGCCAGATTGACTTGTTGGAGGTTTTATGTAAAGCAGACTTTATTTTAGAGCAGTATTTTCAGTTTATTTCTGTCCCTACCACACTCAAGGACCCAGACACATGCCTATAACTAACAATAGCCCATTGGTCTGTTTGGTGTATGATGAATGCAAAGTAACATAGTGATGCATGCGTATTTTATCCTCTCTCTAAGGCCCATTATTCTGCCAGCCACAGAATGGCTTACCAGAATTTCTGAGAATGTGGGGCACAATTCAAAAAAATCATGAAAGTGATTTTGATAAATCCCTAGAAAGGCCATGCTTGCCAAGAATTTCTTAACAATTGAAGTTTTAGGGTGAAAGGTCTCATTGTAAGCCATGGAGACTTTGATAGGCCTGACTCTCTTGCCTTGATAGGCTAGGTTGCTCATTCCCCTGCCCACGTCCACAGCAAGGAGCAGAATACCTTGTATGGAATAGACTCTAGGTAAGGAACTATTGAAAGAAAATTACACAAATGAGTGTGAACTATTAGATTTCTTATATTGAAGCCACCATGCTTCTAAGAAAACACGTACATTTAAGTAGCCTCAGGGAGTAGGAGAATGCTTATCCATTTGGGCTTGCGAGGAAGTATATCCACAGACTGGAATCTGGCTCCTGTGCTTTGTCCTGCTCTTCCTGAGGCTCTCTGCTTCTTTCTAGCAGCATGTCCTTGGGCTGCCATTGGACTGGATGAAAGGAACTTTATTAGCTTTCTCTTCATACTGTGACAGGCACAATCACTCTTGTAGGTTTTAATTAAAATGTTTAATTAAGCACTGTTCTAGTAGCAGAAAGTTAGCTCTCATCTTGGTGAAGTCTCCAGGCTTGGAGTTGAAGGAGGAGAAAGAGAATGGAAGAGGTGCAGCAGAAACCTGTACAGTTTTCCATCAGCTAAAAAAAAAAAATATGCCATGATGAAGTGAGGAGAGATGTTTAGTTGTTTTTCTATTTTAGAACTTTCAGGTGAAACTAGGAGGAAATAAATTTTAGTTTCAATATTTTTCTGTCCCTATTTTTCACGACCCTCACCCCACATGGATAGGTCTCCAGGCTTTCTGTGGGCCTTCAAGTCCCTCTACAACATCTTATCAATTCTATACAACATTACATATTCTCTAATTTTCCCTAGCAATCACCATCCAGTCTATATCCACTGTCCTCCCTCAACTTGCCCATCCTATGCCCTTTTCTCAGGCCCCTGCCTCTAATGAAGGTCCATGGCGTATCTGTGTTTACTAGCCTGAGTAGTGGTACTTTCGAGTCATACCTTGGCCTTAGTGACAAGAAGACTTGCAAATTCTCCAAGACAAGGAAAGGATTTTAGCCTTAAGGGAAGATACTTTCAACCAAAAATATTGGGGCGCCTGGGTAGCTCAGTGGGTTAAAGCCTCTGCCTTCAGCTCAGGTCATGATCTCAGAGTCCTGGGATTGAGGCCTGCATCGGGCTCTCTGCTCAGCAGGGAGCCTGCTTTCTTCGCTCTCTCTGCCTGCCTCGCTGCCTGCCTGTGATCTCTCTCTCTCTGTCAAATAAATAAATAAAATCTTAAGAAAAAAAATATATCCTTTTGGCATTCCTCAAATCAATTCAAAATAATTAGTTTTATAGTGGTGTGTCCTGTATGTCACAGTCACTCAATAAAGAGTCTGCCCAGACTCTATTCCTCTTCAAGGCATGCTCTCCCTGCTCCTTGATGCCAATCTCATTCACCTCCTTTCCTCTCCAAAAATCAAGACTAAAGCAACCACAAACACAAACTATAGTGAGAAACCTTTTTGTGGTTATGAAAAGTTGATAGAGTCATAAATGTGCTGTTTTATTCCCTTGTCTTATAAACTGGGCTGGTGGTAACAAGACAACTTCTCTCTTTTTAGGAAACAGTTTTCAAATAAAACCTCCCAAACAGTAGGGTCCCATAATATAATGAAATGATATCATGATGTTAGAGATGAAGATACGGGTGTTACTAGATACTTGCACATCCATCTCTGAAGTACTCTATGTCCTGAATAATCGACCTTGATGAACCCTATCAACATGCTGTCTTACCTCTGGTTTCCAGTTGGTTTGGCTGATGAAGAGGACTGGCAAGCATTAGGAGGGTGAGAGTAGGTCCAGGTATTGATTCTTGATTCCTTCCTCAGCTGAATCACAGCTCCTCTTAGATGAGCATTTCCAATAATTCTTTCTTTCTAGGTCACTGTTCCAGGAACTATTTCTACTTCAGGTCTAGGGGTAGTAACAGTGCTTTGAGTTACTAGTTCAAGGATATTGCATTTTTTACATACTGAGATTTCCTTACAACCCACTTTTGCTTTATAGCTAGTGCTTTCATTCATCACCTTAAATTAGCCCATATGAATGTGCCATGTGTTTCTTCCTGGTGCTCTGAATGATTCAGTGGTAAAAGGATAGATCTGGAGGAACTGGTCAATAAGTGATCACTTTGATGAAATCAAAACCAGGGCTGATAAGCATCTTCTGATTGTTGATGTGTGAGGAAAACCACTTTCCCTTCCCTAACTTTTGTCTTGCATAAGCATTGATGAAGTCTAGGTCACAGTAAATGTAGAGGTAGCCCCTTCTATTAGTTTCCATCATAAGCAGCATACAAGTGTAGGAAAATCTGGGGACTGAGAGAATTTGAGCTGTATCTTGGATTTCACTGGTTGAGCCTAACATTTCCTCATTAATAAATTAGGATAATAATATTTGTCTATTTTACCTCTCAGGTTTGTTGTGAGAATAGCATGAAACAATGTCTATGGGCACTCCAAGTTGTTGAACAAGCCCTCAAGCTTCTAGACTGAGAAGTGACAGGGCCCAGAATAAAGGAATGGTGTGAGACCCAAGTAAGGGTGATTTTCCTCTCAAGTGAGAGACAGCTAGGTCTTGTGAGCTGCATTCTATCCCAGGTGTTTCTTTCCTGTCACCTCTGGCTTCTACTTTTCTCTCTTGGCCTGGATCTCTTGTCTTAGGAACATGCATTCTAGGACTGTACTGTCATGACTGAAGATACATTCAGAGGAAAGCTCAGAGAGTGACTGTGGTTTTTCCATCAAAACACTTGTCAGCAGCTATTCCTTAAAAAGAATGGTCAGGGGTAAGAAATGGGTATGAATCTTTTTCCAAAAACTCAGATATGAAATATCACATATGCTTAAAATTTTTTTAAAAACTCATACTAAATTCAAGTTTGAGACTGTATTCTCCCAAGTTGACAGGAAAATCAGCAAGTCTTTTTCAACACATCTTCTCTACCTCTACCCTCCATTCCCATTTGTCCAAAGGTCTCAGGTGGAACTCTCTATCATGTATTTTCTACTTCATACTACTTAGGCACCCAATTTCCATGTCCTCCAATGTTTTTTAAGTCCACTGGTTCTGTTGCTTCCATGCTAAGCTTTGGAAATAAAAGTATTTGCCTATGCTCTAAACATCCTTTTAGCTTACCCGAGCTTCATCCACTTCCTTTATGGTATACATCTAATTCTGCAGATTCCTGTAAAGGGATTCCTTTCAGCCATAGTTCTAACCACCCGAAAAATTCAGAGACATCAGTCTGTCTTCTTAGTGGGCTTGAGAAGATCTGCTATCTCATTTCCTACTCCCATTTCTTTCTTTTCCAATGCTGTCCCCCTCTCTTCTTGATACTCCATGAGCTTAAGACTATTTATTTTTAAAGATTTTATTCATTTATTTGACAGAGAGAGAGCACAAGCAGGGGAAGCAGCAGGCAGAGGGAGAAGGAGAAAGTAGGTCACATACAGAATAGGGAGCCCTATATGGGGCTCAATCCCAGGACCTTGGGATCATGACCTAAGCAGATGCTAAACCAACTAAGCATCCAAGTGGCCCAAGCTTATGTCTTTAAAAAGGAAAGATAAGAGTTTCTCTTTGAATCTTTTGGCCCAACAGACAAACTTCCCCTTAAGCAAGTAGGCAAAAGTTTGGTTTCCTTTCGGAACACATGTAAGAAAAAATATAGAGAGAATAATGCTGCAGAACATTTTGCCACAATTATTTTCTGCATGTGGCTTGTCTTCAACCAAGGAAATTTAAACTATAATGGTATTTGGGGAAAGATCGAAAGGCATTTGGATAACTTTTGGGGACAGTACCTGGTTTTGGTTCCTCTCTTTTGGTGTAGGATGTTCTATAGTTTCTAAGAGTTAAATGTGACTCTTCTAAATGACTTATTTACAGGCCCAGGAAAGCTCTTCCTTTTAGAAAGAGGATCAGAATGATAACATATCTCCAAATGATGTTTTCTGCTTTAGGGTTTATTTAAAATATATTTCTTTTTTAAAGCCCACTTGGAGACTTGCTATTGCTCGCTTTGTCTCCCAGCAACGTCAAAAAAGCCGATGGGAATGACATTTTTTTTTCTTAACGTGTGCTTTCAGTCAAGGGGAAAAAAAAGACAACAAAAACCTTGCAACTTCTAAACCCGATCCCAAAATAGACCCAGAGAGAAAGAGAAACCAAAGCTTGCCATGCAGTACTTCTTGAGGAAGCAATTCTAACCTGGAGAAAAGACACCCTGAGTGCATGGCTCCTAGAAACAGAACTTAGTGCAGAGGCATTTACCTCCCCTGTCTCCCACTAGATACAAACATGTACCATAGCAAAAGCTATGCTTGTCAAAAAAAACAAATTACCAAGACCCTAAAAATATTGTAGTATTAGAGCTGTTCAAAGAATCTGGGACAATCACCAAGCCAGACCACCTAGAGATAAGGCTGGAATCTCAAACCCAGTAAGGCACTGAGAGCTGATTCAATGGGCAGGACTGTGCTAGGCCCTGTTAATGTGATTGGAAATATCTCTCAGTCATTTAATAAACACTCTAGTTTAACCTTTTATCACTTTCCCTGTTGTAATGTGTGTCCCACTCAAATTCGACTAGTGTAGTTTTCTGACCTCTACTATTCTCTTTTTTTTCCCCTTGAGGCTTCATATATGCTGCCCCCTCAACCTGATATATTATTCTCTCTTTTCTTTTTTTTACCTTCCAGTTCATCTTTCCTTTGCCTACTACCTGGCCCAATTTTGTAGGTATATGTAAGTTCTACTTGTGTGTTCTCATGGCATATAGTACTTATTTTTGTAGGACTTAATCATGATTCTGAGTTTTCTGTTTGTCTCTCCCCACTCCTCAGACTATAAAATCCACAAGGGCAGACACTTTATTAGTTTTTCCCTCTCTGTTTTGCAGTCTTAGCATGGTGCCTTGTGCTGCCTCATCGGCATTTGACTATTACTTGATTATAGTTTGATTAAGAAGTTAATTCCAGAAACTAAATTCCCTGTTTTGAATAGGTTAAGGAAACATTCAGACTTACTCCTATCAGGCCGTAGGCAACTGTCCAGGTCTCGGTTTTATGATCTATAAATTAAGAATAAGAATGTACTTTATTATTGGTAGAAAAACTTAAGAGTAAAAAATATATAAGACACCTAGTGTCTGGCACATAATAGACCCTCAGTGGTGACAATCATGATGCTTAGATCTAACGTTAAAGAAAATGTTGGTGGTGGTGGTGTTGGACTTTGTTCCCCACGGGAAACCAGGTACTTTTAGCTTCAATTTACAGAGTAAATATTTTCACTGGCAGTATCAACTTCCTAACACCTCACCCCAAAGACTTTTAAAAATTCTCTAACCATATCATTATTTCCTCTATCAGATTTTAGAAATTTACAACTTGGCCACAAAATTGCTCTGGGGTAAGAACCGGCTCTGGAGCCACAGGCTATGGAACCGACTCTGGCAAGCTGCCCCGTCTCTCGGTACTTCAGTGTCCTGACCTGTGAAATGGCTACCATGATATATTGATTGGTTTTTATGGGAAGAGAACCGTGTTCTGAAGAGTTACCACTTTCTTCCTTCAACAATCCACATTTGTCCTTAAAGCTTCCTGTTCTTTACTCGGGTACCTATGAGTGGCTGCTTTTTACCAGGTGTTCCAGGGACGTGCAGGAGGTCCAGTAGCTAAGCTTCTCAAAACCCCAAGGCATCAACAGACAAAGGGCAATGGTTGGTGGAGATTTAATTCATGCTATTTGATCACCAGAGAGATGAGTGAAGAAAACTTCCCAATTTTCAGGCCCCGTGATTATATTGTAAGATAACAAATTCTTAGGCACACAAGTGTCTGGCTCCTAGAAACAGGGCCCAGAATAACATGACTTCATATATGAGAGAGATCTTGGAGTGTTTCTGCTCCAGTGGTCCCTAGCTGAGGGTGATTTACCAGGAGCCTCAGGCTCTTGAAATCTGATTCAGGAGGCCTAGGGAAAGGATAAAGCTCACATGTACTTTTTAAAGGTTTTATTTATTTATTTATTTATTTATTTATTTGAGAGAAAGACAGAGAGAGTATGAGCTGAGGGAGGGCAGAGGGAAAGGAAGAGGGACAAGCTGAGCAGGCAGTCCAACGCTGGTTTCCAGCCCAGGACCCTGAGATCATGACCTGAGCTGAAGTCAGACTCTTAACCAACTGAGCCACCCAGGCGCCCCTCATATATATATTTTTACAGTGGCCCAGGTAATTCTTTCAAAATTCTTTTGGGATTCTCTGATGTAATCTACTTTTCCCTTCTCTGAGGAAACTCCAACCTGTAACACTGCCTTTCTCTAGGAAGCAGTTATAACAGAGAAAAGGAAATCTGAAAGCGGTAAACTTCCAGAATCTGTCTGGGCAATAGACCTGTGTCCACATTTCTAGTAGATGGCAACAAAGACCGGCAGATCTTGGACATGACGGTGAAATAAAGTGGTTGTGGGTCCCATTACTGCACAGGGCTTTGAGGAGTGCAAGGAAGTATCCTTCTGTCAGCCCCAACACTGCATGCTGGGATACATTTCCATAATCAAGCTCTCTCAAGCACAAAATGTGCATCTAATGGAATATCATTCTTCAGGGCAGCAAATTCACATGTAAGCATCAAATCTTTATTTTATTGCCTTACATCATGAAATACAACTATGTCTGAAGACTGATGACTCTAGTTAACCCTCTAATCTTAATTCCTTATATAAATATTGGACTAATTCAAACTCTGTCTTCTGACACGGATTCTAGATGTTGATTTCTTGAATGCAGATAGAAACCTTTCTTTCTAGAATTTATCTTGTGGCTTATTCTCTATTTGAGACCCATCATTCTAAGACACATTTGTTTTATCCCGAGGCATAAGGTGGAGGGAATTTGACCTCAGAGCGAGAGGGGAAGAAATAGACTGCTTAGCAGTCCAAAGATGAATGAAGGTCATCAAGACAAAACCACAATGTGGCTTCCATACCGGAATTGGGTGGAAGGTTTGGAAAACAGTAGCTGGAAAAGCAGACTTTTACAGGTTGTCTTTCATAGGGTGATCACTCAGGTATTTATTTCTCTGATTAACGAACTTTGCAAATTAACCTCCACGCTACTCTGTAATTGCGATTAAGGTTTCAAAAAATCACTTAAGCGTACGTTTCCTCCACTCCTGAGTCTATTCCAGTTGGATGGCCAGCTCACTGTGCTGATTTCACAAAGATAGTGCCAGTCTCCTGACCTCTGAATTTACAATTAATTATTGCATTCAGCACCCAAATTACCCCCAGCCTCCATGTGCCTGGCTTTATCTCTCTACACACACAGGCCTGGCTTTTAATTAAAGGCCCTCCAAATTAAATGAAAACAAATTCAATTATTACATCTCATTGGAACAGCTCACAGCATATCCTGACAGCATTTATCCAACGGACAACTCAGGGAGAGCTCAGCTACCACAACTGAAGTTAATGTGCCCAGTAAATGATTTTTCTTATCATTGCTGGAACAGGTTTTTTGCCATTGGGTCAGCCTTAGCTGTGGTCTTTGCAGTCTCTGAAGCAACTAGGTTTAATACTATTTCTCTTTTCTTGATCTTTTCTAATCTCTACCTAGCTCTCGTTAAGTCTGCATGGAAAAAGAATGGCCTCATGTTCTGCTTCTTTTGAGGCTAGAAGACAATTACCCTCCAACATCTGCAGGTTCAGAGGTACAGCTCAGAGATGTACCCCTTAAATTTAGACCTTTATGCACAGCCCTTAGGAATATACAAGCGACTCTGTATATGTTTCTTGTTCTCTGTGCTGCTCAAAGTTTAAAGGGATGTGCACTGAATTGAGATTATTGTTATGATAGATCATAACAATAATCATAATAACAATGTTTACTGAGATTTGTAATGTGCCAGGCGGGGCAAACAGCCCTTACCCAGTGGGCTGCTACATAAATAGGAAGCAAAGCAAGACCCAAACAAAGGCAGCAGTAGAAATGAACTGAAGAGGGAGTTGAGAAGGAAGGAAACATGATTTCTTTTGATCACTGGAGGCCAAATTTATCTCACTTAGACAGCACTTTCTGCAGTTTTCCTTTAAGTATTGAAGCTCTCTAGCAAAATGGCAGGTTGGGACTAGAATTGGACGCTTGTAAAAAGAAGAGCATTATTAGACTCAGAGGCAGGAAACTGGATCTTTTTACCTCTGCAGGAAATGACATAGTTTGATCCAGAAGAGGCTTGTTTGGGTATGGGTCCAGAACAGATACTGCTGTTCTTGCCAGGAGCCCAAGGCAGCCCATGGCCAATATCATCACTGTGCTTCCCCAGGCTCAAGGGCCAGACCACAAAGGACAGACACAAGTCAGGAGAAAGGCTGGAAGTAGAGTTCCGCGGATTAGCATGGGAAGAGGGGTTCCCGGGTTTTGTGGCTGAGGGTATCCTTTATGCTGACTGGATTCGTCTCATGTCCCATGCTGTTGAGAAGGAAGAACCAAGTGTTGATGGGAATGGAAAGAAAACACGTAGATCATAAAGACTTCCTAATCCCCTCACAACCCAGTGGGCAGGGAAAATCAAAGCAGGAAAAAGAAGTGTGGGTAAAGAAGAGGGAGCTGCAATCTGAAGCCTAAGGCTCCCGCATAGGCTGCCTGGCATTTCATATGCCCTGAAACATAGCCCACACTCCTCAAAGAAGTGGGCTTGCCTGGAGGGCCCTGTTGAATAGGTGAAACTCCTGGAGAGGAGACATTGTGTCCCTGTGCTAGCACACGTGGGTGCCACTGATCTCTCCTGGGGGTGTCAAGAAGCTGAGAGAGCAAAGTCTTTGGGGGACAACACTGCTCATACTCTATCATCTTTTTTACATCCTTGTTGAGCAAAATCCTTAATGGCACTTTTCCTGAATGTTCTGTGGGCAAAAAGCATTGCAAAAGCCAGTTTGGGATGGATGTAAGGGCAAAGGAAGAACACCTCGAGGTATTTATAATATGATTGGGGTGTAGAAAATATATATGTATATGGGAACTCTAAAATGTCAAGTTCCATTTTTCCATTATGTTTTCCATAATTTCTGCATATTTTTACAATTCATCTCAACACTGTGTATTGCTATTATTTGTTTATATGTTATTATTCTGCTCTAAACTTTATTAAGGCAAGGTCTATGTTTTTGTGGGATTTTGGTTTTTCGTTTATAGTGCTTTGTTTTGTTTTGTTTTGTTTGTATCTCCAAAAATAGTACTGCTTTGGGGCACCTGGGTGGCTCAGACAGTTAAGCCTCTGCCTTTGGCTCAGGTCATGATCTCAGGGTCCGGGGATCTAGTCTCACATCAGGGCAGCCTGCTTCCTCCTCTCTCTGCCTGCCTCTCTGCCTATTTGTGATCTCTCTCTCTCTCTCTCTCTCTCTCTCTCTCTGTCAAATAAATAAATAAAATTAAAAAAAAAGTACTGCCTCTGGCATTTGGTAATGTTTGTTTACCTTCGAATTGGATAAAGTAAAAACTGAGTACAAATGTTCCCAACCAGAGCAATAATCAGCCTCCTTTGGTCTCCTGCCACATTTTGTTTATTAAGAATCAGGCTCATCTCATCTATAAGAGATACCATAGAAGAGGGTTAAGGGGTCAAATATCAAAACCAGGTTGAATGACCTTGGACAAGTTTTTTCATCTCTCTGGTCTTTCCTGTCTATGAAATAAATAGGATGATGATAGTATTTTCTTTATAGACTTATCACGAGGATTACTTGAGTAACACACGAACTGTAGCAGTGCTTGGTACATGATGAGTGTTACATAAGTGTTAGATTTTTCTTATTATTAAAATTCTAGAGGGTGCTTATTATGGGTTGGATTGTATCCTCCAAAAAGATATGTTCCAATGTTAACTCCCAGTACCTATGAATATGAACTTATTTGGAAATAAGGTCTTTGCAGATGCAATCAAGTTAGGATAAGTCCATACTGAATTAGAATGGGTCCTCAACCAATTACTCATGTCTTTCTAAGAAGAGGGAAATTTGGACACAGAGACAGACACAAGGGGAGGATGTAAAGCCCCAGACAGACACACAGAGAGGACACCATGTGAAGATGCAAACACGGATTGGAGCAACATGTCTGCAAACAAAAGAATGCCAGGGATTGCAAACAACCACGCTAGAAGAGAAGCATGGAAGAGGTTCTCTCCCCCAGAGCCTCCACAAGGAACTGACTCTGCCAACAACTGAATTGCAGACTTCTAGCTTCCAGAATTATGAAAGATTGAATGTCTGTTGTTTTTAGCCACCCAGTTGGTGACCATTAATATATTGAGCAAGCTTTATCTTCTTTATCCAACATAGCATCTAGTAGAATGCTTGGAAGGCAGAAGATCTTGGCCAATGAGTATTTGCTGAAATGGATAGAATCAGCCATGTGATCATTAATGTGAATCCAGAATTACAGTTATAGAGGAAGTAGTTTACCAGTCTTATTCTATGTATCACCTATTTGAAATTAAATAAAGGGACATATTTGTCCAATTCAACTTGTTATTGGTGTGATAATGTCACATATAAAATTTTCTTTAAAATGTAATAATAAAGGCAAAGGAGGTTGCCATAAGAGGATAATGTTCTATGGAGACCTCTCCTTGGTTCATTCCATCCAATTCTGCCTACTGTAGATTCTAACTCCTTCCTATGACTCTAAGAAATTCTTTAAAATATTTTTTAAAGATTTTATTTATTTATTTGACAGAGAGAAACACAGCTAGAGAGGGAACACAAGCAGGGGGAGTGAGAGAGGGAGAAGCAGGCTTCCTGCTGAGCAGGGAGCCCGATGTGGGACTCGATCCCGGGTCTCCGGGATCATGACCTGAGCTGAAGGCAGTCGCTTAACCAACTGAGCCACCCAGGCGCCCCGACTCTAAGAAATTCTTAAATGGTAATTGGTAATTCCATATAGAAAAAAATAAATAAAACAAGCAAAGCAAGTTATGGTGTATGTGTAAGATTATGTTGGTCTCAAACAGAATTTCATTCATGACTGTTTATCAAATGTCTTCTTGTGTGCCTGTCATTGCATTAGAACAGGAGAATAAGACAGAATAAAAACAATGATAAGTAACATTTTTTTGAAATCTGTATTATGTGCCAGGCAGCATATTAAATACACTATATTATGTGATCCTTTCAGTAACTGTCTGGTTAAGTAAGTCCATTTCATAGATAATAAAACATGCTTAGTGAGATTTAGACACTTGCCCAAGGTCACAGAGTAAATTATATAAAGGCCCAGTTTTATTTCTCAATGGTCTGACTCCGGAGTTCTTATTCACTGTACAGAAATTAGATACCTCTTACTCTCATGGAGCTTAGGATATAGCAATAAAGAAGGCAAACAACAATCATGGGTAAGAATATGGGTAAGTGGGACACTTGGATGGCTCAGTTAGTTAAGCGCCAGACTCTTGGTTTCCACTCAAGTTGTGATCTCATGGGTCCTGAGATCCAACTTCCTGGAGCCTCATATGAGATGACACACTCAGTGAGGAGTCTGCTTGAAGATTCTCTCCCTGTGCTCCTCCCCCTACTTGTGTGTGTGCATGCACACACACACTGTCTCTCAAATAAATAAATATTTAAAAATGGGTAAGAATATTTGCAGCCGAGACCCTAATTTAGGGTTTTCCTGGATTCCAACTATATACCAGCTTGGGCAGAGGGAGAGAAGGGAGCCAAGGGGGCTGGCTGACTGATCAATATAAATCCCACCCTGGTTTGGCCTCAGGATTCCAGACTCCCAGAGCGGGCTACTGTGGGTTAGGGTTTCTGTAGATGCCTGTAATGCAGAAATCAGAAGGCTAGTCTTTGGCAGTTTTTAGTTAAGAGCCACAGGTAGGAGCAGAGGCCTGAGCCGGCTCATCCTCAGGTTCGGCTGTTTCCTCTCTGCGTTTTGCTGTCTTGTCAGATCAGAAGGTCTGATGCTGGTGTAACTCTGGGCAAGGTCCCTTTTTTTGTGGTAAGTTGAAAAAAACTTCTTGTCTTTGCAAAGAGATGATGATCCAAGATGAGAAACTGTGTCCTTTTAGGAGAGGCTGATCATTCACATGGCATACCTGCCTTCCTTCTAAGATTTCAACTAAGATCCTTAGAATGCACTGTTTCAGTCATCTTTTTCAGTCTTCATTGAGTCTTTGCATTCAACTTGCTAGTGACCCAGCTGATTTAGAGATTGACAATCAGCATTAACTCCATTAGAGAATTTGTTCAGCTCATGCACTGAGAACTCACTGTTGTGAGCACTGTCTCTAGCCTCAGTGGACTTCCCAGAAGTTGCCTTCAAAAATTTCACACTCAAGGGGCACCTGGGTGGCTCAGTTGGTTAAGCGACTGCCTTCGGCTCAGGTTATGATCCCAGAGACCCGGGATCGAGTCCCACGTCGGGCTTCCCGCTTGGTGGGAAGCCTGCTTCTCCTTCTCTCACTCCCCCTGCTTGTGTTCCCTCTGTGGCTGTTTTTCTCTCTGTCAAATAAATAAAATCTTAAAAAAAAAAAATTTCACACTCAACCATTTCCCACTCACTGAAGGCTTGAAAGAGGACACTCTGAAAAAGAATGGCTATTTTTAGTAGGGAGTCAATTGTAAAGAGATTATTAGTGGGAAAGACAGCCTGAAAGAAACTAGCATCTTCCCAGCTACTCTTGAGTCTTTTTTTTTTTTTTTTTAGGCTATATTTGGAGTGTTTCTCCCAAACCACAGCGGTATTAAAATGAATCCCATTGGGCGCCTGGGTGGCTCAGTTGGTTAAAACCTCTGCCTTCAGCTCAGGTCATAATCTCAGGGTCCTGGGATCAAGCCCCGGGTCAGGCTCTCTGCTCAGCAGGGAGCCTGCTTCCTCCTCTCTCTCTGCCTGCCTCTCTGCCTACTTATGATCTTTCTCTGTCAAATAAATAAATAAAATCTTAAAAAAAAAATGAATCCCATCAAAACTCAACTTTCACAAAAAGGGTTAAACAACAATAATATCAGCATAGCATTTAACAAAAGAAGACCTGTCTTGGGACCCAGCTCTTCCACTAAGAGACCTTGTGACCCATTTGCCAAAATGCAAACTCTCTATGCCTGTTTCCTCCCTCATAAAATGAGAATAATAGCAATAATAATGGTTTATTTCACAGGGTGTGAGGGAAAGTCAAATGAGATAATGTGTGAGAGTATTTTGCAAATTGCAAAATATTATACAAAGCTTAGTTATTTTTACAGAAAATACATATGGATTTTCTGCCCTTTTGAATTATTCATTTTCTACCTCTTTCTAGTGGTCTGAACAATTGGGTATTTGATTTTATCTTACTTCCTGGGAGCTCTATATTCTCACATCAATTATTTCATTTTATTTTCACACCACGTCTGTTTTACCTACAAAATACGGAGTGTGACTGAGTTGTCTAATATTTAAAATAAGTTGGGCTCTGACTTCTAAGCCTCCTTGGTATTTAGTTTTTAGTTACCTCTCCAATGTGAACTTGGGTAAAATTGTTAAGGTAGATAGTTGAGTACTACTTATCAGAGAGAAGAGACTT
Source organism: Spilogale gracilis (assembly GCA_004023965.1). NCBI lineage: Eukaryota > Metazoa > Chordata > Mammalia > Carnivora > Mephitidae > Spilogale > Spilogale gracilis. Next base: position 60,639 of record PITA01008091.1, on the reverse strand, counting down.
AAGAAATCACGTTTTCTTCAGATTCTGAATATTTGTAAAAAGGAAAGCAGTTGGGTGCTGCAAAGAAAAGCATCCCAGTTCCATATGGCCAATGATTGTCTTTCTCTGAGTGTGTGGCATTTTCAGTGTGTAAGACTAGCATCCTTCTCAGGAACTGACTGTCTTGAATTCTGGTATAGCTGGAATGAGGCTTCATGACCTTCACCATCACAGGGTCCAGAGGCTTCATGGTTCAATGGGAAGAGCATGAAACTGAGGATCACATGAGGGTAGCTGTTGATGGTGGGGCCATTTTTAGGTGGATTGCTTGCCTTAAGCATGACATTTCCCTTTGCAGTATTGCCCATCTACCTCAACAGCTGTTTTATTTATTTATGTATTTATTTAATCCCATACCTAGCACGGAGCCCAACGCAGGGTCTGAATTCATGACCCTGAGATCAACATCTGAGCTGAGATCAAGAGTTGGACATCTAACTGACTGAATCACCCAATCACCCTATAGGCTGTTGTATTTTTAATTAAATTATTTTATTGTGGTGAAACATACATGACATAAAATTTACTATTTTAACCATTTTCATTTGTACATTTCAGAGGCATTAAGTACATTCAAATTGTTGTGGAACCATCACCACCAATGATCTCCAACACCACCAAAAATTGTTTTTAGAGTAAGTGAAATCATTTTTGTAAAAGCCCTTAGAAGAGCATAAAACACTGTCAGAATGCAGAATATTGTTATGACTCTTTTTGCCCAATAGTTTAGCAAAAGGAGCAAAGATGAAGTTAAAGCATTGCTTAAATTCTAACCAGTTCAAGGAGGCTGAGTAAACTATCTTTTTGGAAGGATTCATATGAGTGGAGATACCCTTATGGCCAGGATCATATGGACAATTTGCTGCCAAGGACAAGAAGTGGATTACCTGTACCTTTGAAGTCATATGTGACTCAGACGTTCTACAAGGTCACAGCAAAGTGACTCAGTTAGAAGATGACACTTCCCTCATGCAGGACATTTGGAATCTATGGGTCAGCTAAGCTGGAGCAGCAATGGGAAGGAGGGCATGAGGCTTGACAGCTAGGTCTAGGGACCACTAGGGAAAATAACTCTACATAAAAGTGCAAAGTTTTGATGTTGTTATAGATAAGGAATGGCCTAATGTTATCTGAACCATTTTTCTCATCCTAAAGTCATAGGAAATCTTTTCTAGCTTACCAAAGGCAAACAGGAACAGACCTTTGCACTTATTAGTAGATAAATGCATAAAAACATTTTATGCATTCAACAATATATATGTGCTTTCCTAATCTGGTTAAGTTTAGGAAATGGGATTAAAGAAAAGACAAATCTAGAAATTACATGCTGCTTAAGGGAGTAGCAATCCAGTGGCATGGGCCTCTGTCTGAAAGTGTCCTGCTTGGGTTATTTGGGGCAACTGCCATTCTCTTGTGAAATTAAATTTGTAGAGAGAGCAGGGATAATGGCCATTTGTATCCTTTAGTCATCTAGAGGAATGGAGTAGAGGGATGGCATATGCATATGTGTTATTCATTTGACTCCTGTTATGCTGAGGATTCATAACGTGGTTGTGTGTGTCAGTGAGACTGGTCTGCAGACACACTTTGAGGAGAGCAGGAGAAGATGGTGATACTGATGATAAAGATGACAACAGGCACTATTAAGAGCTTACTATATAACCACCACTTTGTTAAACATGTTAGCTGGGTTTTGCTCCTTAATTATTGGGTTCATTGAAGCTTAAAGAGCTTAAGCAAACTCCCTAAGGTCACACAACACCAAGGGGTGGAGCTGGGCGAAGCCAAGTCTCCACTTGCTTCTAGGCTCAAATGCCACCATGCAGCATCAATGGAGGTGGCAACCAAAAAAATCACAAGTTTAAATAAAGAACAGGACAAGTTCCCTTCTGTCCTTTTCTTCTTTCTATTAACATCTTTATATTAACATCTCTTTTTTTAACCTCTTTCTATGAGGAAGAAGGATTTTTTTAAACATGTATCTGAAATAACTTCAGATATCAAAAAGAAATAAAGAATCTGTAATAAACACCAAGATTCTCAGTTTAAAGAAGGGTATACAAACACAATTGCAGGTATAGTTGTATCCTTGTCCCCAGGGTGATGCATACAGTGAATCTGGTGTTTCTTTGTCTTTGGCAGCAGTAAGTCCTTTGGTGTAAAGAAGTCTTGCAGAGGGAACTTAAGGTTTATACTCTCTGGGAGTTTTCAGAACCGTATTTCCCACCTCATGGGGAAAAAATAGGGCTGATATAAATAGGCTTGGTGAAAGGTGGCTGATGAGAAGGGATTGGTTGGTATTTGCACTTTGTGTGGTTGAAAATAGGTAGAGGGGCCTCGATTGAGAAGTATTAGGTGAGAGTCTAGGGAAAGGTTAATGTTCTTTAAAGTACCTATATATCTTAGAATGTAGTTAACAAAGATCTTTGGGTTGTTTAAAATTTATTTTTGAACATTTCATCTTTTCTGTTTGCATCTCTTTAGATCACTTTATCTCAAAGATATTTCTAGTCTTGTCCTGCCTATCAGATAGAGAAAAGGTAAATGTGTATCTTATTTTTTCCTAGAGGAAAAGAGAAGCTTCTCATCCATTCAACTCATATTAAGTCTTTACTATTGAGTCTGCTCTGGACCAGACATTGCAATAGACACAGAGTGTCAAGAAGAGAGATTCTCACTGTCTGTGAGGAGTGTACAGTAAAGTGATTCTGTGAGAGATCACCCTGTCCCAAGGCAGGAAAGAAATGGTTAATGCAGACCTGATAAGGAAATATGTTTCTAGAAGGGCCACACTGGGCAACACTTACAAGGACACCTGAGAGACCATCAAGCTAAAGATCAGAGACAAACTTAGAAATGTCAGTGGAATAAACCTTACTTTCCATGAGAAAGGTCAGAGTTTCAGGTTAGCCGATGGAATTTTTTAAAGATTTTTAAAAATTTATTTGAGCGAGAGAGAAAGAGAGAGAGAGAGAGAGAGAGAGAGGAGAGTATGAGTGAGAGAGCACAAGCAGGGGAAGCAGCAGAGGGAGAGGGATAAACAGACTCCCAACTGAGCAGGGACCCTGATATGACCTGAGCCAAAGGGAGACGCTTAACTGAGCTACCCAGGAGTCCCCTAACCAATGTAATTTTATTAAGGGTCTGTGTTTCCTAGGCTCAGTTCCCCAGTTTCAGTGGCAGCAAATGGGGTTTCTCATGGCAAACAGCCTTCTTCAAGGCATGCTTTTGGCAAGACAAGGGGCTAGGTGAGAGTGCAGTGTTGGATAGGCTTATATCCATCACGGCTGCTAGAAAAGTATTTCAGAAAACATGCCACTAATGATGGTTAAATGGTGTCTTCTTCCTTGAAGAAATGCCTTTCCTGCACCAGGACTTAATGTAATGTCTTCTACCTTTATATAGGATCAATATGAGACGTGGCAATTGAACAGCATTTCTGTCTCCTATAAAAATAGGGTTGAAAGTACTTTTCCACTATGTCACTCAAAGTCCTTTTTATATATCCTGTCGATTACAATCCACACTATCTCTCACAGTTAATTTCTGCTTAAGTTTGGTTCCAAAGAAAATGCTGTCTGGACTGATGAATTTGTCCCCTTTCTGTTTTTAGAGAACAAATGGCATAAGCCAATGTCCTTTCCATTTGCCTTAGCTGGCACAAACTCAGAGCCAAATGCGTTACTCAAATGGTATCTGTTCAACTAAGGTACTTGGAGCACTTCTGATTCTACTCCTTCCAGATGACTCTTGTTTTCACTTACTCTGAAAAAACTTGCTTTACTTGCCAGGGCCATCTGAAGTCCACTCCAATAGGTAAGACACCAATCTAATAAAGCTATACAGGTTTACCTGTTTATCTTTCTGTCTGAAGAGCAGAATATACCAAAGCAAAATCAGTCCTTCTTGAGTAATTGACCAATAGAATGGCATCTTACTGGTACTTGAGAATAAACATGATAGATAAATATAGCATTTTTTGAATATAGATGATTCACATCTTTATACTGGATTTTGAAAGAGAGATGAGAGAAAGAAACAGACATACATGTTACACTTGGAAGATATCAATCCAACCGGGAAGTATCATGTCGACTTTCATTTCCTTTCCACTTGCTCTCACTTGGAAATAACTTGGGAACATTGGCTGTCTGAAAATAAGTACTAGTTATAACAACTAATGACCAAGAAAATCCTACAGAACCCCTTCTTCCAACACATGGACATGGAGCCCTACTATTTACAGACTATTGAATGTGAATGAATCACACTCAGTTCTTTTTCCCAAAATCTGGTAGTTTAAGTAGGTGTCAAAGCAACATCATAAAATCTATCAAAATCCTGGAAGAGAACATAGGCAGTAACCTCTTTGACATCGGCCACAGCAACTTCTTTTAAGACACATCTCCAAAGCCAAAGGAAACAAAAGCAAAAATGAACTTTTGGGACTGCATCAAAATAAACAGCTTCTGAACGAATAGTCAACAAAACAAAGAGACAACCCATGGAATGGGAGAAGGTATTCACAAATGACACTACAGACAAAGGGCTGATATCCAAGATCTATAAAGAACTTCTCAAACTCAACAACCAATAAAAAGATGATCGCATCAAAAAATGGGCAGGAGACATGAAGAGGCACTTCTCCATAGAAGACATATAAATGGCTAACAGACACATGAAAAAATGTTTGTCATCACTAGCCATCAGGGAAATTCAAATCAAAACCACATTGAGATACCACCTTACACCAGTCAGAATGGCCAAAATTAACAGGACAGGAAACAACAAGTGTTGGAGAGGCTGTATAGAAAGGGGAAGCCTCTTACACTGTTGGTGAGAATGCAAGTTGGTGCAGGCGCTTTGGAAAACAGTGTGGAGATTCCTTAAAAAATTAAAAATACAGCTACCCAATACCTGGCAATTGCACTACGGGGTATTTACGACAAAGAAACAGATGTAGTGAAAAGAAGGGTCATATGTACGCCAATGTTCATCGCAGCAATGGCCACAATTGCCAAACTGGAAAGAGCCAAGGTGCCCTTCAACAGACAAATGGATAAAGAAGATACAGTCCATATATACAATGGAAAATTACACCTCCATGAGAAAGGATGAATACCTAACTTTTGTAGCAACATGGGTGGGATTGAAGGATATTATGCTTAGTGAACTAAGCCAAGCAGAGAAAGTCAAATATCATATGGTTTCAGTTACTTGTGGAGTATAAGGAGTAATATGGAGGACAGTAGGAGAAGGAAAGGAAATGTGAATTGGGGTAAATCAGGTAGGGAGACGAAATATGAGAGACTTTGAACTCAGAAACAAACTGAAGGTCTTGGAAGGGCTGGGATAGGAGGATAGGTGAGCCTGGTAGTAGGTATTGAGAGCACGTATTGCATGGAGCACTGGGTGTGAGGCATAAACAGTGAATCTTGGAATAGTGAAAAAAATAAAATAATGTAATAAAAAAGAAAATAAAAGAAAATACCTCCCCCAAGAAAAACAAAAACAAAAATAAAAATACCATGAATTTCTATACTCTTGCAGAATATAAATTCCTCAGTAGGAGTGGGAACATAGTTCAATCCAGAAGAGCAAAGTATCATTTTATGTTGTTGTTAGAAGATCAAGATCCTTTATAGAGGAGTGATATTGGGCAGAAGGACAATCTAGGTTGATCAAACAAAGATGTAAAGAAGAGCAAGTTCTGAGTGTGTTAAAGGATAGTGGAAGTACTATTTGTCTAATAGTTATCTGTAGGGGAGCAGAGTAAGATAAATGAATGGAAAATTAGGAATATATCACCATGTCCCTTGAGAATTTTGTGCTTAACTTTGCTATTCAAAGTTCTGAGCAGAAATGATATCACTAGAATTGTGCCTCAGAGTGGTTAAGTTGAGCGCTGGGGTAAAGAAATATCAGGAACTGAGAGTCCAGAGAAAAGTTTGTTGTAGTAACATAGAAGGTAAATAATACTCCTTCATCAGGAATTGTTAATGGGAATGAGAAGAGATAAGAACAGATAATGCAGATATGGGAAAGATTGTTGACTTGGCAGCTAATACTATGTGGAATAATATACAAATACTACTAGCTTCAGCCTGAGAAGGCCCTGAGACTGGGTGACTCCAAGCCCAATGATGTCATCTACAAGGAGTGATGGGGATCCAGGAATACAAGTGTATTGAGAGGGTTTAGATGACAGATGAAGGAAAACCAATGGGACTTGTTGCAGGTGAGGAGCTGGTGAGAAATGCCATAAGAAAAAAGTGCAGTGGGGAAGCATGCTGGGCTATATGGGAAAAGGTAGGGGCATCATGGAGAAAGGGTGTTCTATTTCATCAGCATTGGGTCACTCAGCAGGGGAGTAATGGAGGAGGTACAGATCATTTTTAGGTAGATGATTAAAAGTTCTTCAGGTTCCTGGGAAGTCTCAGTTGGTTGAGCATCCAACTCTTGGTTTTAGCTCAGGTCAGGATCTTGGGATCAAGCCCTGTGTCGGGCTCCAGGATCAGCAGGGAGTCTGCTTGAGGATTCTCTCCCTCTGCCCCTCCCCCACACTCACTCACTCTCTCTCCTTCTCTGTTTCTTTCAAATAAATAAGTAAATTTTTAAAAAAAAATAGTTCTTCAAACTCCTGATCCAACTGTCAGGGGAGAGGTCCTGACAAAACCAATAGTCATTGCACCTTCTGTATTAACCAACAGGTGATAATCCTCCAGAGCTACCCAAAAGTCACCTAGCCTGAAGAGTTTGAAGGAGGTCAGTGACTAGCTTTCCTGGGATTTTCCTCCTTATCCCAGTGAGGGCTACTGGTGACAACAAATTCACAGCAGCTGGGCTCATTGTCACACTACATAATTCCTCTTTGGCCAGTTGTCACACCTTGATGAGGCAGATTTTAGGACTATTTTCATTGTACAAATGAGCAAACAGGTTTAAGTAGATTGCTTGAGGCCATACAGCTACCGGTGTAAGTAAGCAAGAGCCCCTCCCCCTATAGGGTGAAGCCCAGAACAGTCAGTTCCCATTATTGGTGACGTCATCGCACACATTTAATCAGCAAACCCTGAAGCCTTGCTCATGAGGGAAATAAGGAGTTGGGGCCCTCTGAGCCTCTGGTCACATTTTTGTCAACCCATCAATGCATGATATTATCTTTCCACGTAAAGAAACTTTATATGATATATATTCTTCCTTAATTGACATGGAGCTCAGCCAACATCACTGTAACTCAGGCCTGTGCATGCTTACCTAACACATGCATTTCTCCGTAAGGCGCATCACCGCTCTCTTACACTTAGCACTACATAGTGCCTCTGCCCTACCTGTGGGATCACTTTACAAAGGGAAGTTACCACCAAAAAGCATCAGAATGCAAAATACATGGCACTTAATAGACTTCGAAAGGGACACTTGTTTATCAGGTGAGAATTGAGTGAAGAAGGAAGAAAACTACCTTGTCCCACTTCGGCTGGGAACAGGCACACTGGTGACTCAAATGTTTGACCAATGTTGGCAAATGTCTGAAAGAGCCAGAAGTATTGATGTTGGGATTACAGATAAATTCTAACAAGTGGGCAAATGAGAACCTACAGAATCATTGAATACTGAGATGCAGTTGTACCTCAGGCCAGGGGCATATTTTTTTGCAACTAATGCATTTCCAAGAGAACCCTAGGGAGAGGTGACCATGATATAGTTTGCATGTTCTTCTGTTTTTCCCTGTCATCCTAGGAGTTATCATTTCCTTGCCTCCTGAGTGTAAAAAGTGACCCCTCTGGAGGCAAGTTACAAGCCCTGAAATGAGCCATGGGTGTGGAGCACATGGCCCTCAGCAGAGGGGTCAGGCTAGGACCACGTCTTCCTGAAGGTCCACATATAAAGGGCATGATGACTTAGCAGGTGCAATAGGAACAGTGGCCCTGCCTCCTGTGGATTCTGGGCCCTTACTTACTCTTTCTTGATCTCTTCTGGGCTTGAACAGCGGTGAGAGTTACAGCAATTATTCTAATGCTGAAATTCATATTCAAACTGATGGTTTTTGGTATGTTACAGAATACTTCAGGTTAAGTTGAAAGTTCCAGAGTCACAGATAGAAATTTATTCCTGGATATGCAATTTTATATAAATATTTTAATCTTTTTAATCCCTGGTTTTCTCATCTGTAAAATGAGGGTAACAGCTTATTTACTTCTTTGATTTTTAGTGAAGATTAAACACATTAATTCATGCAACAAGCTTAATATGATATCTTCAATATGACAAATAGTAAGCATTAACTTTTAAAAACTTTATACGTAATTCAAAAAAAATCTGAATTTTTTTCCTTTGATTGTCCAATGATCAAGAATGGGTGTTGCAGTCACTTTCCTTCGATTCCACTCCTATCTTCTTATTTCTCTATCTGGATAACTTTGGACAAATTATGGAACTTCCTCGAATGTCAGCTTCCTAATTGATCAAAGAGAGGGGGAAACGGTCTAACTCTCGGGTTGTTTTGAATGCTAAACAATTTAATAATGTTTAAGAGAATTTTAGCACTGGGCTCACACAGGATAAGCCTCAATAAATGCTTACTCAATAAATCCTCATGGAGGAGGACAGCTACTTACGAGAATCTATGCTTATACATCATGTGCGTGCACTGGCTAATAAGATTTTCTGAGCTGCTGGGACACTGAGCACAGCGACAGAAGTTCTGGGAGGACAGGTAGGCCTGGAGAAGCGGTGTTGAGAGCCAACCCATCCCTTGGCAGAAATGTGTCTCCATGGGTGCATCTCATTACAGGGATGATCCATCCAGGCCCATCCACTGTTGCACGGCAGGACAGTCACAGGCTAGCTACGTCTCTGCTTTACACCATCCGTTGCAAAATTCTTGACACTCATTCTGCAGCTGACCTTTCCCCTGTCTCTTCTCCGTATTTCTCCTTCCACGAGCCCTGTAGGTGGGTAAATCTTCCTACGCTACATCCCCACGCTGGGGAAATTGGCCGGCTCTGCTAAGTGTGATTGGAGCCGTTTGTTTTTAAGCTGCACATAAGCATTGGGTGAAATTTATAGCATTTTCCTTCTTGCTGAATCGACCTAGGGGAGCCATTAAAGTTTTATTGCTCTCCGCAGTTGCCTGGCCAGAGTGGAACTGAGGTGGCCTGCAGTTGGAAAAGCTGTTTCTTCCCTTGGCTTATTCACAGGGAGTCTTGGGGAGCAGGGAATAGAAGCTATGCTTTTTTGGTTTGGTCTCCCCATTTTGGTCCCGATTCTTTTCCAAACTGCACTAAACTTTTGGGATGATCCCACATATAATCTGCATTGCATACTAGGTGTTCTTCCTCTGGCAAGACCTCCTAAGTTCCATCCTATTTCAGGAAGTCTTGTATTGATCAAATGAAGGGTAAGGGTTTCCCTGAAATTCCCCTTACCTCTCTTTGGTGGGATCCCAACCTTTTTTATTTCATTGTTTGTTGTCCCAGATTTTGATACCTATTTTCCTTCTGACTTGAAGCTACCTCTTATTATTGGATAAATGTACATGAATCCTAAAGTTGTAGGATCCTAAATCTGGAAGAAAATTTTCAACTCAACAGTAAATTAAATGACTCAAGTTCACTTAGCAATTGAGGTACTCTTATCCTTATCCTCAGGGGGGAGTCTTGACGAGGTGTGGTCTCATACCAGGTTAAGAAAGGAAAAATTATTTTAGTGATGACTTCAGCTACCTTCCGTACTTGCTTTGGGTTTTTGTTTTTTTGTGTGTTTTGGTTTATTTTGTTTTCCACATTGGCCCTTTAGATATCATATGAAGGCATGGCTTGGTTTTCACTGGAGGAAGACATCCTCACTCACTGTTGATTCATAATAGTTATTGCATATTTACCAGGGGCCAACCACCCAGAAGGGTCCTAAGACGATAGGCACACAGGTCCTGAATTGAAGACATCTTAAATAATGTCTTCTGAACAGCACCAGGAATGAGAGCATAGGGCCAGGTCTCGTGATCATTTATTCAGCTATGAGGGCCAAGTGTCTATCAAAATCAATCTTCAATATCATAAGATATAATGTATGTTGATAACAACAAAGACCATTTTTGAGCACCTGTTTCATTCAGTCACTACACTAAATACCTACATCATTTCATTTTTATTTGGATAAAAATTTCTCAAGATGAATTTTAGCTACATGCTATCTCTAAGGAATCCAGAGCTGAAGAAAGACACCGTGACTGTCCCAAGGTGCCACAACAGGCAGGTGCCAGGGGCGGGCCTGGGTGCCAGTCTGAAGCCCCACAATCCACGCACTGTGTCTCCTGTCAGCCTCGGGAAGGTTTCAGTGTCCTCGATGCCTCAGATGGGTGGGAAGTTGCTGTTTTCCCTTCCTTACATATTTTCATTTTAAGGATGAGTGTTTTAGATGGGATATAAGATTTTGTCCTCAGGGGTAGGAATTTTGACTTAAGCACACTGTGTGAAGTCACTCCCTGAGAGGCCCGCTCTATCATCGGTCATCCCAATCATCACTGGCAGCAAACACATCCCACTTTTCTCGGGGGTTGACAGCCATATAGCAAACTGCTTGAGAGCCAAGTCCTGGGTCAGAGCTGTAGCGCTCGCTTCTTAGCCCTGCCACCTATTGTGAGAGATCTGACCCTTCTGTGGGCCTCAGTTTCTTCACCTGTACCACAGGGATGATCAGGGAATCAACTGTGCATGCTTGATATGAGGCCCAAATGAAAGCCGACATATCGAAAGCACTTCCTACTATGCCTGGCACATAATAAACTCTCAATTAAATTTGATTTGTATTACCTCTCTTTTCAAGTGTCTGAAGTCATTCACACTATTGTCACACTTGGCCTTATAATCTGGGATAAAAGCTATCATTAAACCATCACTTAATTAAGGAGGCATTTTTAGACAATAAGGAAAACACATGTTCACAGACACTGGAAGTCACTGAAATGAACCCAAGGCAGAACAGAGAATTCAAGTTCCTCATTACAGATCTCTCTCTAGAAGAAACCCATCTTTTAATTGCTGCAGCTTTGGTCAACATTCCTGGTTCAACATCCCTTCTAATTTGGGGACTAAATTGAAATGTAACATTTGGTTATGTTACCGAGTCTCTTGAAAGAGACACTTGTTTTGCCCAGTTATCTACTCCTGCCTCAGGATGGTTGTTACAATGTAAACATCTAGAATTCTTTTTTAAAAAGATTTTATTTATTATTTTGAGAGAGAATGAGAGAGAGAGCATGAGAGGGGGAAGGATCATAGGGAGAAGTAGACACGGCACTTGACCCCAGGACTCCAGGATCATGACCTGAGCTGAAGGCGGTCACTTAACCAACTGGGCCACCAACATCTAGAACTCTTGTATGGCCCCAGTGCCCTGTTTCTCCCCTTTCCCCTGGCAGATCCCAAAGGCCCAGGTCAAGAGTGGAATACCAATTCTTTCCAAGGAGTTCTGAAACTTTTAGTTTCTAGTTTACAGATGAGGGGTAAATGGGCAAAATGAAACAAGTGGGGAAGATCAAAGGATGTAGCAGTTACACCATTGTGTCTCTGTATGCTAAACAAGCCTTCCTCTTTTTATGGCACTTGTTACAATATAATGATTTTAGTTATATAAATTTATTATTATTGTTTTTATCATTATGCTGGGTATTTTTATTTTGTGGCCATCACAGAGTGAGGCAGATAGAGCAAAGATATGAAACCTTGCAACAGTCCTATAAGGCAAATATATCTGCAGCAGAGCTTTCCTTAAGACACAGAATAGAAACCAAGCACAGATCCTAAGATGACGTGCATATCTGTCCCTTCGTATACCCAGCCTCACTCACCCACTCTCTCCACCACTTTCTCGCACTCCTCAAGCTCCTGCTTCGGGTCTCTGCATCTGGTGCACCTCTTTCTGGAAAATTTCTGCCTGACCACCATGGTCTTACTTCCTCTTGTGATTTGGGTCTTGTTCCTGTAACTGAGGCAGGTCTGCCTTTATCCCACATTCTGCATTAATCCCCTCACTTTTAGGTTTATTTACGGCACTCTTCCGTATATAGAGTTCATGCCGTACATTTGCTAGTCTGACTTCTTCATTAGAATCCCAAGCCTGTGCAGAGAAGGATTTTATCTGCCTTGCACACCCTGCATTTCTACCTAAGGAAACACTTGGAATGTAGCAAGCACTGAATAAATATTTATCGAATAAACATAAACACTGAATGAAGAAATTAATAAATGAAGGGAATTAGCTTCCCCAAATCTTCCGTCTCGTGACTCTGTCAGGTAACTTCTCATGAGAGAATGGTGGCGTTGGGATTGCTACATGGAGAGGCCACCTCATCCAGTACACTTACTGAAGAGGTGAAGAAAGGCAGCCCAAGGCCTGCGATGAGTCAGGACTGGGGCACAGTCTACCGTGCTTTCTCTCATCCAGGAAGTCTCTTTGCAAAGTGGCCCAACACCAAAGCTGTCAATCACTGTCAAGTGGCATCTTGCCTCCTGATGGGAGCTGGCCTCCCTGAAAGTGACTCGCTGGCCCTGAGTGGAGGGTGAGCACAGAATGGTGAGGTAGGCCACCTGCCCGTCCCCACCCCAGTCGGAGCCCCTACTGAGCCCTGAGCCTGGATCCTGCCTCCAATCTAATCCAAGGTTAGCCCCTTGTTCAGAACTCTCTCTGAAGTTCTGGCCTTGTGTTTGAGGAACATTTGTACAGAATATGGTGCAAAGGGCATAGATTGGGACCAGGATATTTGAATGGAGGGACCCTGACCCTGGCCAACCTAGAAAAAGTCCTTTCATTTTCTCCTCAACCTGTTTCCTCATCTGAGAGGTGGTGGGCAGGTGGCCCATCTGCAGCCTCCAAGGGACACTTCTGAGTGTCCACCTTGTTCTGCACCTGTTGCTGTGGGATGCTCTGCTCGGCCTTACTGACCCAGCCACTGCTCTCTCCCAACAGGATGGGCAGCCGTGAGGTATGGTCACTGTGCCAAGAGCTAAGGGGCAGAGAGTGAGAGTGAGAGTGAACAGTGAGCAAAGGGGAAGGGGTGCCACTTATAAAGCAGTCATTCCTCATCCTGATTTGCTTGACTTTTTCCTTGACCCAGTGAATTAAAAAAGGACATCTCGGGCGCCTGGGTGGCTCAGTTGGTTAAGCGACTGCCTTCGGCTCAGGTCATGATCCTGGAGACCCGGGATCTCGAGTCCCACATCGGGCCCCCTGCTGGGCGGGAAGCCTGCTTCTCCCTCTCTCACTCCCCCTGCTTGGTTCCCTCTCTGGCTGTGTTTCTCTCTGTCAAATAAATAAAATCTTAAAAAAATAAAAAAAAAAAAGGACATCTCAGAGGGAAAATAGAAACGGGGGTTTCAGCAATATTTTTACCCTGCCAACTATCAAGAAATTGTAATTGTGGGAAACATCCCGCAAAATATACAGGGTGCAGAGTGCTTGTTCTCAGAGTGCAGAGACTCCTCCCACCCCTCAAGATAAGGAGGAAGGGGAGGGAGCCCTTTTGAGAGAGGAAGAGAAAAAATAGTTCTTAGAGCTGGGAGCTGGCCAGTGTGTCTTCTAATTTAATTACTTATCTTTCCCTCAAATTGTTTATGGTACACTGGGCTATTAAATGCGCCTTAAGCAAACTACTCTTCGAAGAGGAAGTGGATTTATTTGTTTTAGTTACCACTCCAACAAAAGTCTATTTCTTCCGCTAATTAAGATTCCATTCGCTAATTTAAATGTTATGCTAATTCAAGTATAATTCTGGAAATGTAAAAAGGACTTAAAAAAGGGAAAGAAAAAACTGGGCTGGCCTTTAGGAATTACATTAAATTTATTGCGTCGTAACAATGGGAAGCTGGGTGATTATTTCATTTGCCTCGCATGCTGTATTCACGCTTCTGCTTACTCATACCCCTTCTCTCACTTCAGCTCATTAACACACACTTCCCTCTCCCTCTCTAATGGGAGTCTGCTTGTGATGGTTTGAGATGAGTTGTGAGTTAGAGCCTTGAAGCAATGTTTAGAATTTCTTCAGCTGGGCCGCGTAGAGTGTTGCAAGCTGCCGCCTGATTTGATGTTTAGAGAGAGAAAAAAGAAAACATCTGGATTTCCGCTTTGGAACCAATTTCTGGATCCAAGTTGCTGCTGCTCCAGCATTTCCTCCGTCCTCTCTGGAAGCCTGGGTACGTTACGGGTGGAAGAGATTATAACATTTTAAAAGAAGGTGGAGGGTTTTCCTGGGCCGCGTTTGTACCTGGTGCTTCTGTTCTGGACCCGGGTGTGTGATTCCGGTGACCTTAGTGGGCATTCACGACAGGGGCAGACCCTTCTCCGAAACCCTCAGCTTCCTCATCAGCAAAACGCGGGGGGTTGGCAGGATTGAACACACTCCAGCTCAGGAAAGCACCCACCACGGAAACTGGGACAGAACCGGCTCTCCGTGTGCCCCCTTTCTTCCTCCCTCCTAGTTTTGAGGCTGCAACGCCAAAACGGAAGACAGGACTCTGGAATTTCTCAGCTTGAACTTTGTGCAAGAGAGAATGCTTAGCTTCTGCCTCAAATCAAAGCAAAACACATGTAGCCAAATGCATTAGTTTTTTATTGCTGCATAACAAATTACCCCACAATTTAGTAGATTAAAGCGGCAAACACTATTATCTCCTTTTCTGTGGGTCAGGAATCTGAGAGAGGCTTCTCTGAGCATCTCTGGCTTAGAGACTTTGAAGAGACCTAGCAATTAACAGACCAGCCACAGCTGCAGGAGTCTGAGGCCTGACCAGGCTTGAGGATCCAAATCCAAACTCACTCACAGACTGTCGCCCCCCCGGGAGCTCAGTTCCTCATCACATGGGGCCTCTCCAGAGGGCAGCTGGCTTCCCACTCTCATTTCCTCTTTCTTCTACTCATTACCAGTCACTAAATCCTGCCCCAAAGCAACAGGAGAGGATTTCACAAAGATGGAAACACCAGAAGGCAGACCACAGAATCGTCTGGGATGCTGCCTTTTCTATCTCAGGGCTTTGTTTTGCACTCTCACCATCTTCTGGTCAGCAATAGCTTATGTCCCGCCAGCTGCCCATTGTCCAGTCAGGGCAGCTTGGGACAGAATGCTTCAGAGCCTCACTCAGAGCCTGCTGTCCAGAGAGATATCACATGTCCACCCCAGGGGGACTCTGAAGAGGACTGTGGCAAGGGCGCATGGAACGAGGAGCTGCCTCCTGAAAAACCCTAAGTGACCTCTGGGCCAAGTCCCTGACAAGGCTCTCAGCTGCCTGGCGGTGCAACACTTCGGAGAACGAGGAGTCAGAACTCCGCACAAAGGAGTCGAGGCTGGGAGGTCCCTTTTGGGGTAAGCCGCAAGAGCTAGGATTGATAAAACAGGAAGCTAACAAAAAATGAATTAACTTGCATCTCAGTTTGATTTTCAATGCCAGAAAGGAGACAGAGAACAGCAGCACAGAGTTAATTGTCTTTCATTTCTCATCTGGCTAGGTTGGCTTCTCCTCTTATTAGTGTCTTTCTTGCCAACAGTTGAGCGAGATGTTAACACTATAAACCTGAGGCCACCGTCTAAGCTGATCTTGACACTTGCTGCTCTCTTCTGGCCCATGGTTTGGAAGGGAGAGGAAGGCGACGGGTGCCACGTGGAGGGGGTGCAGTGGGACGTCAGGGCTGGGTAGTTGGCTTCCACAGTTGCGTTTGGCGGGCACATTAATCTAAGGGACTGTCAGAAAACTGCTGTCAAAAGTTTCCCCAGAAATTGGATACATTGTCGCTAATTCAATATCACAGCTGGGGTCCTTTGGCATTCACCCTGGTGGACCATAGGCACATTTGCCTGTCTTTACTACTAAAGACACTGAGGAGAGGCCAGGTGCATGGGGACGTGACTTTCTGGACAGGTCAGCAGGTGAGCAGCGATGGGCATGGTGCTCCTCTTGTCCCTGCTCTGCCTGGTGCTGTCTATACACCACTCCCTCCACTCACTGTGAGTGTAGACATCCTCTCCCCACTGTGTCCTCGATTTAGGAAATAGAGTCTCAAGCAACACATTAGACCCATAAGCTTACTTATTGCTCAACCATAAATAGCTGATTCTGATTCCATTATCGTTCATAAATCACCTTCTAAGAACCTCGATTGCTGTTCCTTCTCTGATGCTGACTCCCAAATAAGTGCTCCAGAAGCACCTGTGAAAGCCGACATCCACGCTTCACATGATCTCAGAATGGAGCTTGTGGTATGTTCATTGAGCAAATACTTGAACATTCACTATATGCTGAGCACTGTCTGATGCTGGGAAATGAGTGGTGGTAACAAAAACAAGTAGGATCTGATCCCTGCCCTCCAAGAGTTTACATGAAGAGGGAGTGGGTGTCTCAGGGGGGAGAGAGGTGGATTACTGATGGCCTGACTTAGTTTACATCTTTGCTGTGTGGCCTTGGGCAAGCTACCCAAGCTTTTAGAATCAGAAATTACGTGATCAGATTTGTGTCTTAGAAAGAGTGTCGTCACCGCAGTTCTGGTAAGGAGATTGCTAGGGAGGAACCAGAATAAGGATTATCAGTTAATGAGCTCTTGCAGTGGTCAGGAGAGGGGGTATCCAGAGTCTGAACTGAGACGACCTCAGATGAAAGTGAAGTGCATTCAGAAGCAGCAGGAAGGAGAGGGAAGAATGGACGTGGTTCAGGCTCAAAGCCTCGGGGACTGACGCCTCTTGGGATCACTAACTAAGGCGGGGAAAGCAGGAAAGAAGATGGGAATGTGGCAAAGAGAAGAAACTGAGAACTTGTATTTTGGGTGAGTCGTACAAAGGCTCCTTGGTGTCCCTGCTATGATGTAGTGACCTGGGTTCTGTGCTCCAAATCCAAGGAGGTCAACTAGAATAGCTGAGGATCAGAAAAAAATGTGTAGGAGCAGGATTCCGGTGACAGTTTTAAAAACTCCTTTCATAAGCAGTGAAATAAATCTGGAGAGATGCCCTCCTCTCCCCTCAGAGGCTTCTCCTTTGTCAGGCTGGATGGAGAGGGGTGACAGAACATTGATCCGTACGAGATAGATGGGAGGAAAAGCCCTCATTGCCCGCCGAATCAATGCTCCCTTAAAGACTGCAACAAACAGGATTAAAGGTTGAAAGACATTTATTGAGGGGCGAATCTGAGTGTATGTTTTATTAGTCAGCCACGGTCCTGGGTTTATAGAAATGCCCAGCCTAGACACTGCCAAGAGCAATAAATCAGGGCTTTCTTCATTGGCTGGCTGCCTGGGCAGTGATGTGGGGGTGTGTAACCCCAGGCCAGAAGGATGGAAGGGAGTGTTGTCTCCAGTCCATCTGGGTTGGGGGAGGGGCTGGAGGAGGCTTGGCCAACACCCACCCCTGGCTTCCTTCCCCAGTCACTCACAGATGAGATCAAACATGCTTACTGCATAGGTAGAGGCCTCTGGGCTCTCTCAGAATTAGGATGTTCCCCACCCCTCCTGCCAGAATCATTTGCCTAACCTTTTGCCTGACTGATTCAGAAGCTATTAAATACACGGCATCCACACAGCTGGCCATTAATTGGAGGCCAGAACTTGATTAATGAGCATTATGCTACTGTTGGGTCAGGGGGCAGATTATGCGTAAAGGGCCAAAACAGTAAGCCAAGTCAAAAGCAATAACACCACCTTCCATCCTCCGCCTCCCCAAATTAGTTGGCAGCTGGGGGCAAGTCGAGAAAAGGCATATTGATGAGATGACGCATCACAGCCGGGTACTTGCCCTGGCTGCAGTGCCCCCGGAGAGCCATCACCCCAGGAGGAGGGCAGCCACCCTGGAAAGGTGGGCTTCTTCCTGAGCTTGCCTCCCTCCAGGAGGTGTAGATAGCTATCGGCTGTGACACTTTTCATGCGAAATGGCTATTTTAAGGACCCTAAGATGAGTGATGAAACACCCTCATGAACACCTCCCCAGAAAGTGTTTGTGTCCAAACACTGAAATGAACTTGGACAGACAAATCCTGAATCAGCCACTCCTTAGAGATCTTGTCTCGTTCAGCAGGTAGAATACCACTCCCTTCTGAGCCTCTCTGGGCTTCCCTCACTATTCTGTACCTTCTCTCCCTCTGGTTCCTCCTGTAGCCTTCTCCTTTGAACACAGAAAGTCCCTTACAGTCTTTCTTTTTCCTCTTCTCTTCATGCTCCTTGCTTCTCCAGTGTTCCTTTCTAGGAAGTCAGTTATTGCTGTTGACTCCAGAAGAAATACACCCGAGGAACAGGTCTCCACAATAGACATGCTGTCCAACAGCTCTGTGTGCAAGCTCTATAAAATCCCTAATTCCCTGTACACCATGCTGAGTTCTTCTGCTTCTATTACTAGCACACCCATCCTTGTTCACTGAGACAGAAACAGAAGCTTCTGTTTGGGCTTCCCCTCACCTCCTATACCGTCCGTGTCTCTCCCTCTTTGGTTTCTATCTCTGTGTCTCTGCCGCTTGTGGCGGTCACACTCCCACCCTCTCATTTATGCCGTGGCACAGTCTCTCAGCCCATCTCTCCTTATCCAGTCAATGTACGAGTCTTGCCTCAGCCGATGTGTTTCTCTTCATGTTGAGCCTACCAGCGTGTCCCCACTGCCAGACTCCCCAGAGGCATTCAGGACCCTTTAAACTCTGGGTGTAGCTAATACTAAATCTTGTTTTCTGCCCTTCTCTCCTTTCTCTTCATGCACAGGGCTGATGGCCTTTCTGGAGGACATAATCCATGTGTGGAACTCCACGGCCTGTGAATGGTGTTGTCTTGATTTGAGTCTATAGGACCTCAGGTTTCTGTCCTAGAACTGTCCTGGGATTTCATAGATGACTCAAATGAAGCCACATGTAACCATAAGAGAAGGCATACCTACAAGATCGGAAATGACAGGAAGCTGGGGGAGAGGCTAAATATGTTAGACGACAAACTCAGAATCAAAAACGAAACTGACAGACGGCGAACTGAATGTAACCATATTGAATTGAACAGGAATAAATATAAAGTCACATTTTTGGGTTAAAAAAACAATCTTTAAAAAGATACAGGATAGGAGAAATATGGCTTAGCTAAGGCACCAATTAAGAACATTTCTACTGACAGTAAGCATAATTTAAGACAATAAAGTCTAAGTTATCAAAAAAACCCCACAGGGTTTTAGGAAATATTGAAATATTCTACCAGAAGGATGGTGATAGTCTTCATTTATTTCATGTAAGGCATATCATATTCAGAGTACCATACTTTTGAGGAAATAGGACAAAAAGGCATGTTTAATGAAGATTAATTTGAAAAAACTTAAAAACCTATGTGCGAATTATTGAAGGAATTGTTTGCCTCAAAATCACTTCCAAAACTGAAACTGTGTAAATGAATTCCTTCCACTCACCCTCTGAGGACCTTTAGAATCTTTTGGTCTTAATGAAACATTATTTCTTTAAGCCCTCCACAGTACACTTCATGTGAATTGACTGCATCCTCTTTCATGAGCCCATTGCATTTTGCCTGGTCTTCTATTTATATTCCGGCCATTTTTGTTTCAGTCCTCTGCCACCAAGTTTTAAGCCATATTTCAGAATCTAGCACATCATTAGTAAAAGTTGAACAAGCTTATATACAGAGACAACATTATCCTTAAGACCAATATTACCCAAACTGTTTTCTAGCTGAAAGTTCTAAGAGAAGTCTAGTCTCACAGCTATTAATGCATATTCCAGAAAGAGTTCTAAGGTCAATTAAGTAGGGGAGGTGTTAGGTTATTTAAGGTGAAGCTGGCTTCTTTACTACAGGACATTTCAGAGTCTTTAATATGTTAATGTACACTGTGAATCACCAACAGATGGCTATTATATGCAGGATCTACCAAAATCATTTAACTATAGAACACAACTTTTATGTAACAGCATTTGACATTTAGTGGAACAGTTGAGAAGAGCTGAATAAAGTCTCTCTTCAGAGAAACAGTGCCTAACCTGTCCAGGAAGGGCCAGAAATTAACACGAAAGGCGTAAAAACATGGGAACTTACCTTATAAGGAAGGAGATACTAGACAGACACATATTTGAAACTTCAAGCAAATATGTATTTAAAAGTTAATGGAAAAGTTAGACATGATGATAGCTAAAAAAAAGATGGGGATATTCTGAATACAGAATAAAAAAATGTCCTGCTAAGGAGAAAAACACATGGAGCTTTTAAAGAGATGGGTGTGACCACAGAGGGAGGTTTCTGAGGAGCTGAGCCTAGAAGTGGAGTCAGAAATACTGAAGATAGGAGGTATGGGAATGCAGCAGAGCAGGGGGCCCACAGGCAAGATAGTGATCTCCAGGGGCAAAGGGAGACAATTTTAGAACAGATCATTACCGCGTGAACTAATCAGAAGGCACACAGTTTTTCTCAACATACATATAACAAACGTGTTTTGGGTGGCTGATTTGGAAAATCCTTATGCATGGGTTTTGATGTAGGCCTGTTTTTGGTTCCGCCTTTTCCAAAGACTTACATAGTGAAATAAAAGGCATGATTATCAAATTTGCATAAGAGCAAAAATCTGGATCGTCAACAGTGTTTGAAGAAGGAAGTCAAGATTAAAAAGGTGTCAATTGCTGAGAATAATTGATAAAAACAATGACAAAACGGAAGTCAGTAGAGATCAAGGTGAATATTTGCTATTACTTTCCAATTTGCGGGGGCATGGAATGTGACTTGATTGTGTCTGGAGATGGGAACCTTACAAGGGTATTAGCACAACAAGAAAAAAAACAAAAAGCCCACCGCCCTGCCCAAAGCCAACTCCTACGCACAAACGTTAAATCTAATATACGGCTGATGTTTGGGTAAAAGAGGAAGGAGGTAGTGATTTTATGGATCTTCTGAGAGGCCATAAAAAATGTAAAATATTTTGTTCCCTTTTGAGCAGGATTGGAAAGATATCTTGACACAAAACTTTGGTTCAAGGGAGATGGCCTAGGAAAGTGAAGGGGAAAGATAAAAATCCTATCTGAAGAAAAATGGTTAGAAGGACTGGAGATATTTAATTCGGAAAAGAAAAGACTCTAGGGAGACATAGCTTCTTCCAAACATCTGAAGCATAGAAAGAAAAATTGGATCAACTGGATTGCTTCTGGTGTCAGAATAAAGAGTAATGTTAGGATTATAGGGAGGCAGATCTCAGCTCAGTGTGGTATATTAAACTTTTTAACAACTGGTACTGTTCAGCAAAGAACTGATTCACCCTGAAGGTCTCAAATGAACTGCCTGTCATTAAAATGAAGTTATGTGCTAGCAGCACTGAGTGTAGTTCCTGACACAGGGGAAACACATGCTTCATAAGTCAGTTTTTTCCCCCTCTCTCCCTCTATATTTATCTGTGTCCACTGAAGAAATGGGAAACCACACTAGGTATTTCCAACAGAGAGAATTCAATAAAGAGAATTAGTTACACTGGTATTCGGAAACTAAGAAGCCCAAAAGAAATGAATGGGTAC
This sequence comes from Spilogale gracilis, assembly GCA_004023965.1. Classification (NCBI taxonomy): domain Eukaryota; kingdom Metazoa; phylum Chordata; class Mammalia; order Carnivora; family Mephitidae; genus Spilogale; species Spilogale gracilis. The sequence goes on along the minus strand of PITA01008091.1, from coordinate 39,097 downwards.
CCCCAAAATAACTATAGGCAGTAGCTACCACTCATGGAGGTAGAGGGAAAAGGAAAGGAGTGGAACTCACGGGACACAGTAGCTCAGAAGACAGACCTCTGTGGAGTTAGTGCTCAGATTTCTGAAAACAGGGCACCTCTGGGAGAACATGATGAGACTAGTTCTGAGATTTCTAAACAGAAGCTAGAAGGTGAAGCCAACTGCAGCTGCTGGAGACCTCCTGCCACGTTGGGTCCACTGGACAGAAACATGGGAAAAGAGGAGAGAAGTATCCTTCCCATACCCCATCTTTCAGGTTCAATTTGTATTCCCAATTGGCAGGTCTTATGAGCTGACTGGAAAATGTAGTTCTCAGACTTCCAGGGTTAGGGCAAAGTATGGAAGGATAGATTTGGAGCCAAAGGACAATACTGCCGCCCCCTTCAAATCCCCACACACCCACATTTGGCTCCTCCAAATCCCCACACACCCTTTCACATGTGATATTGATGCCCTGCCCACCTTCACACTTCAACTAGACTTTCATGCTTTCATGCACTGCCCATGGCATGTGCCCGTTGCCCTCAGGCAGCACCTCTACCTCGTAGGAGTTCCGAACCTGTGTAATGACTCGAAGCTTCATTCCTGAATGGTGTGTCTGCTTTTACTGACTTGCTTTCATTTTGCACAGACGTTTTTTATTGGATATGAGAGGACAGCTGTGTTCCCTCCTCCTCCTTCCCTCCATTATTTCTGTTTTCTTTTCTATTAAAAAAAAATTTTTTTTTAAAGATTTTATTTATTTGACAGAGAAACACAGCGAGAGAGGGAACACAAGCAGGGGGAGTGAGAGAGGGAGAAGCAGGCTTCCCGCCAAGCAGAGAGCCCAATGTCGGACTCGATCCCGGGTCTCCGGGATCATGACCTGAGCCGAAGGCAGTCGCTTAACCAACTGAGCCACCCAGGCGCCCATATTTTTTTAATTTTTTAAAGATTTTATTCACTTATTTGACAGAGAGAAACACAGCCAGCGAGGGAACAGAAGCAGGGGGAGTGAGAGAGGGAGAAGCAGGCTTCCCGCCAAGCAGGGGGCCCGGTGTGGGCCTTGATCTGGGACTCCAGGATCACCACCGGAGCGGATTGCAGACACTCAAAGACTGAGCCACCCAGGCGCCCTATCTCTCTGCTTTCTTTTTCTTCCTTTTAGCCCCTCACTTCCTCCTTTTTTTCCCTATTGCCCTGTAAAACACCATGAAGGCTGCTGTGGAGGAGATTCTTGTACTGGGGAGGGAAGGTTAGACCAAAATAATTTTCACACTTCTTCAATGCAAAATGTTCAGAGTTTCAATATAAACAGATTGTTACTCTATTGTGATTTTGTATTGACTAGATTCACTGAATTAGTTTCTTGTCCCACTGGATATCATCTATCTGGACCCACTGATTTACATGCATAGCTATACCCAATTACTTTCTTTATCAAATAGTTCATATTTAATGGGAAAAATTTGGAAAATGCAGATAAACAAGAAAATAAAAACACCTCATAATATAATCTCAACTCTGAGCAGTCATCGCTGTTCAACTGATGATAAATATCCTTGTAGCCGTGTTTCCATACATGAATTGGTATATAGATACAGATAAAGATGTTTGTATCATTCACTACAAATGGTTTTACAATTTTTCCTGATCATTTTTTGGTAATTTTTTATGTATGTGGGTATCTTCCTTTTACACATCATCCGTATACTATTGTTAATGTCTGTACGATAATGCAGCACATGGCTGGATTGTAATTTATTTAACCAATCTTCTATCACTGGGCATTTGGTTGCTTAGGATTTGTTTTCATCAGAAATATTGGGCATGTTCTCAATGATCATTATAGAATAGATTCTTTATTGCCCACCCTCTTTCTAGTGAAAGAATTGATAACTTCTTTGCCAAAATATGGCTACATCGTTTCATTAGAAAAGGCCTGGGAATGAAGAAGAATGAAGAACCAATACCTCTATCTTGAGATTCCTGAGGCACTTTATTTAATGACCACTGTGTGGCTAGCACCATGCTGGGGGCTGGGAGAGCACAGACATGCACTGTCTGTCTTGAGAGAGCCGACAGCTTCATAGAAGGAAACCAGGCAAGAGGCTATTAGGAAAGCATAATGATTTTAGCAGCAGTGAAGGCCACAACAACAACTCAGCTAAGGATCAGGTGGAGCTTACAGGAGGTAATCAGGAGACCCCACGTTCAGTCTCATTAGCCAGGCCACACAAGGTTGGCATGTCAGGGCATGGTACCAGATCCTGGACACTGCCATTTGGACATCAAGTTTTTAGTTCAGTTTTCAGGTTATCTGTGAAAATAGTTCCAGAGTTATTTTCTTCTTGGAAGCTGAGAAATGACACCTAAGTCATAATGACTCATCCCAGAGGACAGCATGCCTGGGATTCTTCTTTCCCATCACCTGAGAGCAAGTTTTTGTGGCACAGAATCTGCTATGGAGACAGTGAAGAAGACCAAGGTGAATCAGGCAGTTCTGTTTTTGAGAAAATTACCAAAACATGTGGAGGGAGAGGGAAGTTACATGCTTATATGGCAAGCATACAAACTTAAGGATGTGACAAGCAGACAAACTGATTAGTAAGTTTCATGAGGCAAGTGCATCTCACAGATCATGAGAATTCAGAGGCAGACTATGTGGAGGAAATGGTCACAAAGTATGGGTAGAATGGGGATATTTAAAGACGGAGAAGGGAAAGGTTGAGGAATGAGAGCATGGATGTCTAGACAGAGTGATACAGTGTTACCTAACAGTTTAAAATTCTTCTTTGAAAATATTTTTGTTAAAATATATTAGTCAAATTATAATTACTATCCCATTTTACAGATGAAGAAATTGAGTCTTATACATGGAATGACTTACATCAGTGCCAGCCCCAGTTGATTACTCAGTTGACATATGCTACATGGGCTCCATGAAAAAGGGTAATGGGAGATGGGGTGTAGATGGGAGATAGGGGCCACACCACTGTGGTTCTTGGGTGACAAAATAAGCAGTTTGTATGGAGAAGTCACTTAATGAGAAGTAGGAGCAAATGAAAAGTTTTAATCAGAACTGAGCTTGAGGAAGATTAGTTCGGCAAAAGGAATAGTCAGTAGGAAAGTCAGATTGGTGCAGGGCAGTCTGTTAAGAAGTTATGTCTATACTTAGTGCCCAAGGCAAAAAGACCCCAACAAGGGAATTACACCAGTTCACAGAGACATTTCTCACCATTTTTAATGGCTTTATTGAAATATAATTGACACATAGTAAACTACACGTATTTAAACTGTATAAGCCAGTAAGTTTTGATATATGGACACAGTCACCACAGTTAATATAGTAAACTCATCCCTCATTGCAAACGTCTCATATCCTTTGGTAATGCCTCCCTTCCAGGCCCTCCTACTCTCTCACTTTAGGGCAACCACAAATCTTATTTTATACTCTAGATGATACTGCATTTTTTTAGCTTTTATATAAATGAAATCCTATAGTATACATTCTTTTTTTGTCTGACTTTTATGGCTGAACATAATTATTATGAGATTCATTCCTTTTATTGTGTCCATTATTTTTCATGCCATTGTATGGATAGACCACAGTTTGCTCATCCATCCACCCATGGAGGGACTGTTGGGTCACTTACAGTTTTGGATATTAGAAATAAAGTTGCTACAAACATCTATCTTTTTGTAGATATATACTTTCATTTCTCTAGGTTGACCTAGGAGTAGAATGGCTACATCAGATAGTGGGCTTACATTCAAAGTTTTTTTGAAGTTACCTTCATACAGTTTTTATATTAGTGGAAAATAAGAAGCAGTTTAAATTAAATGGTTAAGTATATTATGATTTATACATATGATGAAAAACTATTAAGATCTTAAGAATGTTAGTGGGTTTGTATTTGGCAGAAATATGACTGGAAATATGGCAGGTTATAGACTCTGATATATATATATACACATATATCAGATGTGGGTGTACTTTTAGGTATTATTTAATTTGTTTTTATAATAAAAACATATTTACAATCTGCAAAAACCTAATAAGGCTATTCTAATATTGGAAGTGAAAAAAAGCTTTGATAGTCAACTAACCAAAAGGTCATAGGTAGTAAAGGCAGTTTCTGGAGAGGGGGAACTTGTGGAATGGGAAATGAACCATAACTACCTTGTACTGGTTTTGTTTTGGGTCTTTTTTGTTTTCATTTTTGTTCTTTAGTTTTTATTATGAACTATATGCTTTTCTCTGAAAGAGAAGAACATTTTATTTTTCAGTATACAGGAAGAAAAAAAGGAATGAGTGTTAATAATAGCTTGATTATTTTCAACTCAAATGCCTAAGTAAAGTAACAACTGATGTATAACTTATGCAGATCTATGCAAACAATTATTTAAATTGGAAAAGGAAGGATGGAATATGCAAGAATGGCAATATTTGCTGGATTGTTAACATGTCAGGCAAGTTCTTTGGTACAAGGCCACCAGAATGAGGAATGAAGGACATTGAGCTTTGAGAGGGCCCAGCTTGTTTCAGTAGGAAGATACTGGGAATTTCAAGGTTAACCTAATATAACAACAATCATTTATGAAGTGGTTTATTGTTTCACAAACACATCCATATACATGAGCTTGCTTAGTCCTGTGACAATCCTGTAAGGAAACAGGGGAGGGATTTCATTTTAACCCCCATTTGATAAAGGAGAAAAGTCATGTCTAGTAACAGACATGTACTGTATGTACTATATGTACTATATGTACAGATATAGTAACAAATATTAGGCTAGCTATTTAAAAGATTACCAAGATATTTTATATGCATTTTCTTATTTAATCCTCATGGAACTCAGGAGGAAATAAATGTGTGGCTTTTTTCCTCCCACCCCATTTCTCAGATGAAAAAATTGAGCTAAATTTTAATCTGAACAAAGGCCGAGATGGTGGACTGGTTGATATAAGATTTCAACACTAGTCTTGGGTTCCAAAGCCAATTTTTTCTCATTTGCCTCTCACCATGGCATACCTGAACTCACAAGATTGCAAGGTGGTGAATAATGGGTCTGGGGCTTAACTTCAGTCTTCTGACTGGATTTCATGCTACTTATCAAATACTGCATGGTCAGGTAAGTGTTAGCACATGTTTTCTTTACCTTTCATTACTGTCCTGTTTACTAGAGTAGAAAGTTGAAAAAGTTGAT
>PITA01008091.1:0-33769 GCA_004023965.1 Spilogale gracilis | reverse complement strand
AACGGGCCTGTGCTTTGATTCAATTATTTACTGCTACTCTTATCCCGCTAAAAAGCTTTCCTCTTCTGTAGCACTTCTCAATAAAGCTAATGACTTGACCTCTTCTCTTGGATTTCTTTTTTTTTGAAACCTCCATATTGACAAGTTTGAGGATGACGTTCATTGTATTACTGCGTACTCAGAGTAAAATTATTGGTTTGACATTGTTTAGGAATACATTTCTCATTTGTTTTTCGTCTTAAGTATTTTTTTAATAAGGGTGAGAAATTTCTATGCTAATATGATAATCCATTTAAGTTATTGCATAACAAATCATTACTTTTATTGCAAAATAAGCCAGGGTCCATGTTTTCTCTCTCTCTCTTTCTCTCTCTCTCTCTCTCTCTCTCTCTCTTTTTTTTTTTGGAAACAAGAGGGCAGATAACTGACTGTGGAGTTAGATTTAGCCTTTTCAATCACTTGAAACTCGGTTACACCAGATCTGATTGGTCCAAATGTTTTTTGATGGTATTTCCTGGCCCTCTGCCCAAGATCAAGAATGCTTTTGATTTTTAGCATCAACCATCCTTTTGAAAATCTAGAAGGCATTCTTGCAAAAGTTTTAAATTCATAAAAATTGTATTTGATTGTAGAGCTATGTTTATCCGACATAGAAGTCAAGCGAGGGATTGTCTATCCAGGACAAAGTCTCAAGACGGTGAATCCAGTCCTTTACTCTGCCAAGCTGAGTAATGTGCTGGATAGTAACATCATCCTTCTAAGAGCATGAGTCATATCCAAAGTAGACACCTCATTATTGTTTCTATATCTGCACCTTGAGATTTTTTAATGAATATCTTAAGAGTTCAAGATTTTTAAAAGATTATAGACATTATCTCAATTTATCTTGCATCCCTCTTCTCTCTTGTGCTTGTAGAAATACTCTTCAGAAATAATGATGAGGACTGATGATTGATTGGGAAGTCCGGTGTGTCCATTGTCTTGCTTGGCTTTTTTTTTTTAATTAATGCCAATTTTTATTAGTACTCATTTTCTATTAATCAGAGCTTGTCAGCAGCCTGAATATGGCCTTAAAAGCAACACTAAAAATAAATATGACAGTAAATAATCAGAGGCCATTGGTGTAGACTGAGAGACTATGATGGGTTCAATTCTCATGTCTTAGTTTCTTAGGCCCCACTTTCTTTTTCTCTTTGAAATCAGAGAACAACAACTTGGAATCCATATGATAAAATCTATTGGTAGAGACCCTTCTGCTCCCATGACCCTGAGAAAGTGTGAACACAACTGTCAAAGCAAGAACATAGAATCTGGATGCAGGGGCATAGAAAAGTTGGGAAGATAATCATTTGTTTTCATAGAAATAGGATATTTGGGGCACCTGGGTGGCTCAGTTGTTGGACGTCTGCCTTCAGCTCAGGTCATGATCCTGGAGTGCCAGGATTGAGCCCTGCATTGGACTCCCTCTTTGGTTGGAGGCCTGCTTCTCCCTCTCTCACTCCCCTTGCTTGTGTTCCCTCTCTAGCTGTATTTCTGTCTGTCAAATAAATAAATAAAATCTTAAAAAAAAGAAATAAGATATTTATTGGAACAGGTGGGCAAAGAAGAGAAACAGTCCAGTGCGAAGCTCCATGGCACTATTGTGGGGAGAGTAAATTGCCCTTCATGTCTGCTCAAATTGTTTCACATAGTTGGTCAACTCCAAGGATCTTTTCTGTTTCTATTCCATTGCGGGGTTGGGGAGACAGAGGTACACTTACCCTCGACCAAAGAGGCTGGGTAGAAAACAAATCCCTTTACCCTACGATTGCACCAGTTCCCTTTGACCTGAGCAGTTGAATCTGATCCCCCACCCTGTCTGCCTGTTGCCATCCCCCAACACACTCATATAGCAAACTCACAAATTTTCCTACTCCCCCTCCTTCTTTTCCTGCTTCCACGCTGTACTAATAAGAACCAAAGAGAGTGAAAGTGTGATGGCTCTTTACAGTGATTCCCTACCTACGGTAACATCACAGAAGCTCAGTGAAGAGCCCTGGAGGGACACCTTTCTCCAAGGACTGCTAATGCCATTTGCACCATTTCTCACCAATTTTTGGAGGGCATGAGGAACAGCCAGTGCGATTTCCCATCTTTGTAGCTAGACAGAGACACAAGTTGTAGGTACTGTGGAGACTCATGCGGAGTCAGGAAACAAGTCCAGTTTGCGCTCAAACATCCCTACGTTTGTGCTGGGCTGCTCTGTGCCAGAAAAGTGGCTAATGGGGTGCTAAATCAGGAAGCAGAGGTCAGCTCCCTGGAGGGGAACAGCAAGTTCTCTGTAGGTGTTTGTGAGGGTGGTGGAAGAAGGGCCAGTTATACAAGTTAAAAGAAAAGGAAAAGAAAATAACTAGTTTTTGGGTTTTGCAAAACTCAAGTAGAAACAGATGGGATCTGTGTCTTAATTGAGCTATTATTAGATGCTAAATTTGAACCACTCTTAATTGTGCCACCTTCCCCCAAATTACTGACTTACTCAAAAAGCCTTGATTGTGTTTCTGTGGTTTTTGGCAAAGGTAAACTGAATGAGCAAAGATGTCAAATTTTAATTGTCCTTTCCCCCCTTATGTCAGCTGCTGAAAGAGGTGCCATCCTCAAAGAGGCAAAGTGGATGCTGACAGTGGGGATTTTTTTTTTTTTTCCTTTTCATTTGTAAACATAGAGTGAATGCATTTCTGGCCTCGAGGAATCATCTCCACCATTAGCTTCTCTTGATGAGCTGATAGTGGTGTGTGTGTGTGTGTGTGTATGTGTGTGTGTGTGTGTGTGTGCATGGGTTGGGGTGGGGAGTGAGGAATGATGTCCAAGGAAAGGGTAACATACATGCGTTTTTAGGTACATGAAGAGCTTTACTCTTGTCTTGGAAAGTACATTTCATGATGTGGATGATGCAAGAGGTGGATGAATGAAGACGTGTTGCTCACCACATTGGGGATCCTCTGCACTGCTCCTCTGTGCCTTTAGTTGGCACATCCTGGGTGTTAGGCTTGACATGTGGTGGGTGGAATCTTGGACAGAATCATAGCTTTACATTCATCTCTTAAACGCAGAGCTCTTACATGTGCACGGTGAAAGGACTACGTAATCACAACATTGAATCATTCTAGAAATTAAATCTTGCAAATATGAAAACAAAACTTGTTGTTGATGATATTAAGGAGTAGGAATCTGGGTCTTTCTTGGAGGAGGTTAATTTGATTCCAAACTTGGGCTGGACAATGAGATATGTATCCTGGAGGCATTCTGCTTCATTTACCCTAATACCTACCTTGCTCCTTCTTCCTACCACGGAGGTATAGTTGTGAAGATGGAAGGCAGAGAGGGAACAGCTGATTTCCTTCCAGACTTCAAGCCCCAACTCAGTATAATTACTGCCTTTGTCTTGACATTTTCTATCATCTTGTTCGGGCACATTGAGTTCTGTTCTTCCCCACAGGGGAGGGGTGAAAAGTTCAGCCTTAGCTCAAGCCATGCTGCCCTTCTTTTTTCTGGTTTCCTGAAAAGAGTTGCTGATGTTTGCAGCTGATGACACTTAGTCATTCAGCCTTGTGCTCTCGACCTGTTCACCTCCCTGCCTTCAATAAACAGTGACAGGGCTGGGCTCACAGCATACCCAGACTCTCTTAGCAGGATTTGTATTCATGGCCTGATTTATGCTTTTTTTTCTTCCTGTCAACAGTTTGTGAAGCATTTGTTGAGAAGAGAAAGGTGAGGAAGGTGGTAGCATATTGCTTTGGTCATTAGCCTATGTGTTTCAAAGACCAGCCCACTCAAAGTTAAAAGTAAAATGAAAGGAAGAAGAAGTGTGGGGTGTGGGAGCACTGTTGGTGGCCCGAATACCTATGCCTCTTACCAGGACCTAGGACCCCTAGCTTGGGGCAGTTGCTGCTCTGTCCCAAGAATTGACCATGTTCCCTGATGTCCCAGCCTCCTCTAGAGCATTTATGGCCAGGGGGATGTAAGTAGATGTTGGTTTCCAGAAAAACTTTTCTATAACCAATAAAAAGCTCAGTTACCACTGGCATTAGCCTTTTCCCTTTTTCTTGCCTTGAATGTCAGCAGTCATTTTATGGGCGTGAGGTAGCTAGCATGAACACAAAAGCCCACATGCTGAGGACAGAAAGCTGAAAGGTAGAACCTGAATCCCAGATGGCCTCTCTGAATATATCTTCAGACCAGACTGGAATCCATCAGAATCCTTGAGGAGAACACAGGCAGCAGACTTCATGTTCTAGGAGAAGGGAAATCTCTATTTCTTTAACCACTGTCCATGAAATTGTTTACTTCCCATTGGAAGCACTCCTAATATGTACTGGTACAACTCTGTGAGATCCTCTGAGAGGCTGCTGAGGCCTGCATAGATCCTGCTGACTTCACCCCTGGACATGACCAGCTGAAGCACAGAAGTGGTTTGTGGGGTCTGAGAATGAGTGTGAGCTTGAGTGTGTGCGAGAGAGAGACCAAGGGGTGAGGAGAGAGAAGAAAAAGAAAAGAAGAGAGGGAAAGGAGAGATGTGTAGGCAGCAGTGTAACAATAAAGAAGAAAGAGAAGAAAGAGTCAAATCCTGGGAATATCTATTTAAATCAAATATTTGGAAAAGATGTAAGTCATCTGCCACCTCAGTTCTTGCCTCACCTCAGCTCTCTGCCAGCCATTTTTCCCTTTCAGGAGGCCAATTCTACTTTTTAAAAAATGCATTCTGCAGAAATGTAGAGTCCTTACCCAGTGACAGGTTGTTATTCTAAGGATTGGGGAAACAAACACAAAAACAAGGCCTAGAGTCGCATTTTTTGGCAGTGCCTATTTATTTTATAATATTTCAGATACAGAATTCTATTTGTTTGCATTTTTTATTAACATCTAATGTATTATTTGTTTCAGGGGTACAAACAAACATTATTTGTTTCTGTGGTTCATCAACCTTACACAATTCACAGCACTCACCATAGCACACACTCTCCCCAATGTCCATCACCAGCCACCCCAGCCCTCCCACACCTCTCCTCTCCAGCAACCCTCTGTTTCCTAAGATCAAGAGTCTCTTATGGTTTGTCTCCCTCTCTGGTTTCATCCCATTTCATTTTTTTTTCTCTCTTCCCCCATGATCCTCTGCCTTATTTTTCAAATTCCACATATCAGTGAGATCATATGATAATTATCTTTCTCTGATTAACTTATTTTGCTTAGCATAATACACTCCAATTCCATCCATATTGTTGCAAATGGCAAGATTTCAGGGTTGTTTTCTTTCTTTCTTTCTTTCTTTCTTTCTTTCTTTCTTTCTTTCTTTCTTTCTTTCTTTCTTTCTTTTTTTTTTTTTTGGATGTCTGCCTAGTATTCCATTGTATATATGTACCACATCTTGTTTATCCATTCAACTGCTGATGGACATCTAGATTTCTTCCATAGTTTGGCTATTGTAGACATTGCTGCTATTAACATTGGGGTGTGTGTGCCCCTTCAGATCACTGTATTTGTATCTTGAGGGTAAATACCCAGTAGTGCAATTGCCGGGTTGTAAGGTAGTTCTATTTTTAACTTTTTGAGGAAATGCCATACTGCTTTCCAGAGTGGCTGCACCAGCTTGCATTCCCACCAACAGTGTGGAGGGTTCCCCTTTCTCCACATCCTCACCAACACCTGTCATTTCTTGACTGGTTAATTATAGCCATTCTGACTGGTGAGAGGTGGTATTTCACTGTGGTTTTGATTTCTATTTCCCTGATGCTTAATTAGGTTGAGCACTTTTTCATGTGTTTGTCAGCCATTTTGGATGTCTTCTTTGCAGAAATGTCTGTTCATATCTTCTGCCTATTCCTTACTGGATTATTTGTTCTTTGGGTGTTGAGTTTAATAAGTTCTTTATAGATTTTGTATACTAGCCCTTTATCTGTTATGTCATTTGGAAATATCTTCTCCCATTCTGTGGGTTGTCTTTTGGTTTTAGTTGAATATTTCCTTTGCTGTGCAAAAGCCTTTTATCTTGATGAAGTCCCAATAGTTCATTTTTGCTTTTGCTTCCCTTGCCTTTGGCAATGCATCTAGGAAGAAGTTGCTGCAGCTGATATTGAAAAGGTTGCTGTCCTTGTCATCTCAAGGATTTTGATGGATTCCTGTCTCACATTGAGGTCTTTCATCCATTTTGAGTCTATTTTTATGTGTGGTGTAAGGAAGTGGTCCAGTTTCATTCTTCTGCTTGTGGCTCTCCAATTTTTCTAACACCATTTGTTGAAGAGAGAGTCTTTTTCCCATTGGACATTCTTTCTTGCTTTGTCAAAGATTAATTGGCCATAGAGTTGAGGATCCATTCTGGGCTCTCTATTCTGTTCCATGGTTCTATGGATCTGTTTTTGTGCCAGTACCATACTGTCTTGATGATTAGAGCTTTATAATAGAGCTTGAAGTCTAGAATTGTGAAGCCACCAGCTTTGGTTTTCTATTTCAACATTTCTGTGGCTATTTTGGGTCTTTTCTGGTTCCATAAAGATTGTAGAATTATTTGTTCCATTTCTCTGAAAAAAATTGATGGTATTTTGATAGGGATTGTATTAAATGTGTAGATTGCTCTAGGTAGCATAGACATTCTCACAATATTTGTTCTTCCAATCCATGAGCATGGAAAGTTTTTCTATTTCTTTTTGTCTTCCTCAATTTCTTTCATGAGTGTTCTGTAGTTTTCTGAGTACAGATTCCATGTCTCTTTGGTTAGATTTATTCCTAGTTATCTTATGGTTTGGAGTTCAGTTATAATGGGATCAACTCCTTAATTTCTCTTTCTTCTTTCTTGTTGTTGGTGTCTAGAAATGCAACGGATTTCTGTATGTTGATTTTATATCCTGATACTTTACTGAATTCCTGTATGAGTTTTAGCAGTTTTAGGGTGGAGTCTTTTGGGTTTTTCACATAAAGTATCATATCATCTGCAAAAAGTGAAGGTTTGACTTCTTTGCTGATTCAGATGCTTTTTATTTATTTTTGTTGTCTGACTGTTGAGGCTAGGACTTCTAGCTCTATGTTGAATAACAGTGGTGATAGTGGACATTCCTGCCATGTTCCTGACCTCGGGGAAAACTCTCAGTTTTTCCTCATTGAGAATGATATTCACTGTGGGTTTTTCAGGGATGGCTTTTATGATATTGAGGTATGTACCCTCTACCCCTACATCGTGAAGAGTTTTTTATTTTTTTAAAGATTTTATTTATTTATTTGACAGAGAGAAACACAGCTAGAGAGGGAACACAAGCAGGGGAAGTGAGAGAGAGAGAAGCAGGCTTCCCACTGAGCAGGGAGCCCGATGTGGAGCTTGATCCCAAGTCTCTGCAATCATGACCTGAGCTGAAGGCGGTCGCTTAACCAACTGAGCCACCCAGGTGCCCCATGAAGAGTTTTAATCAAGAAAGGATGTTATATATTGTCATTTATTTTATGAATGTAGTGTATCACATTGATTGATTTGCAGATATTGAACCAACTGTGCAATCCAGGAATAAATCCCACTTGGTTGAAATGAATAACCCTTTTAATATACTGTTGGATCTTATAAGCTCATATTTTGTTGAGAATGTTTGCTTCCATGTTAATCAGGGCTATTGGTCTGTAATTCTCCTTTTTGGTGGGGTCTTTTTTGGTTTTGGGATCAAGGTAATGCTGGCTTCATAAAATGAGTTTGGAAGTTTTCCTTTCATTTCTATTTTTTGGAACAGTTTCAGAAGAACATGTTTTAGTTCTTCTCTAAATGTTTGGTAGAATTCCCCCAGGAAGCCATCTGGCCCTGGGCTCTTATTTGTTGGGAGATTTTTGATTACTGCTTCAGTTTCCTTACTGGTTACGGGTCTGTTCAGGTTTTCTATTTCTTCCTGGTTCCATTTTGGTAGTTTATACCCCACTATGAATACATCCATTTCATACAGATTGTCTAATTTGTTGGTACATAGTTGCTTATAATTTGTTCTTAAAATTGTTTGTATTTCTTTGGTATTGGTTGTGATTTCTCCTCTTCCATTTATGATTTTATTAATTTGGGTACTTTCTATTCTTTTTTTCTAAGTCTGGCCAGGGGCTTATCAATCTTATTAATTCCTTCAAGATCCAGCTCCTAGTTTCATTGATCTATTCTACTGTTCTTTTGGTTTCTATTTCATTGATTTCTACTTTGATCTTTATGATTTCTTCTGCTCAGCTTAGGCTTTCTTTGCTGTTCTTTCTCTGGCTCCTTTAGGTGCAGAGTTAGGCTGTGTATTTGAGAACTTCCTCATTTTTTTAAAAAATATTTTATTTATTTATTTGACAGAGAGATCACAAGTAGGCAGAGAGGCAGGCAGAGAAAGAGGAGGAAGCAGGCTCCCTGTTGAGCAGAGAGCCCAACGTGGGCCCCAATCCCAGGACTCTGAGATCATTACCCGAGCCAAAGGCAGAGGCATTAACTCACTGAGCCACCCAGGCACCCAAGAACTTCCCCATTTTTTGAGAAAGGTTTGTATTGTTATATACTTTCCTCTCAGGACAGTCTTTGCTGTGTCCCAAAGTTTTGTTTTGTTTTGTTTTGTTTTGTTTGTTTGTTTGTTTGTTTTAATAGAGAGAAACACAGCAAGAGAGGGAACACAAGCAGGGGGAGTGAGAGAGGGAGAAGCAGTCTCCCCACCAAGCAGAAAGCCCAATGTAGGCCTTGATCCAGGACTTTGGGATCGTGACATGAGCTGAAGGCAGACGCTTAATGACTGAGCCACCCAGGCGTCCCAGTGTCCCAAAGATTTTGAACAATTGTGTTTTCATTTTCATTTGTTACCATGATTTTTTTTAGTTCTTCTTTAATTTCCTAGTTGGCCCATTCATTCTTTAGTAGGGTACTCTTTAGCCTCCATGTTTTTAGTTCTTACCAACTTTCCTTTTGTGATTGGGTTCAAGTTTCAAAGCATTGTGGTCTAAAAATATGTAGGGAATGATCTGAATCTTTGGGTACTGGTTGAGATATAATATATGACCCAGGATCTGATCTACTCTGGAGACTGTTCCATGTGCACTAGAGAAGAATGTGTATTCTGTTACTTTGGGATGGAATGTTCTGAATATATCTGTGAAGTCCATCTGGTCCAGTGTGTCATTTAAAGTCTTTATTTTCTTATTGATCTTTTGCTTAGATAATCTGTCCATTTCAGTGAGGGGGGTGTTAAAGTCCCCTAATATTATTGTATTATTGTTGGGTTTTTTTGATTTTGTTATTAACCAGCTTATATAATTCGCTCCTCCCATGTTAGGGGCATAAATATTCACAGTTGTTAGATCTTGTTGGATAGACCCTACAAGTGTGATAATCGTGTCTGTCCTCATCTCTTATCATAGTCTTTGGTTTAAAATCTAATTTGTCTGATATAAGGATTGTTACTCCAGTTTTCTTTTGATTCTTTTGATGTCCATTAGCATGGTAAATGGTTTTCCATTCCTTCATTTTAAATCTGGGGGTGACTTTGGGTGTAAAATGAGTCTCTTGCAGACAGCATATCAAGGAGTCTTGTTTTTTTTTGTTTTTTGTTTTTTTTTTAATCAATCTGAAACCGTGTATCTTTTGACTGGGGCATTTAGCCCATTTACATTCAGGGTAACTATTAAAAGCGGAATTTAGTGCCATTGTATTGCCTGTAAGGTCACTGGTACTGTATACTGTCTCTGTCCTTTCCTGGTCTATATTACTTTTAGGCTCTCTTTTTGCTTAGACAACCTTTTTCAATATTTGTTGTAGGGCTGGTTTGGTGATCACAAATTTTTTTTGTTTTTTGTTTTTTGTTTTTTTTTGTCCTGGAAACGTTTTATCCCTCCTATTTTCAATGACAGCCTAATTGGATATAATACTCTTGGCTGCATATTTTTCTCTTTTAGTGCCCTGAATATATCATTCCAGTCCTTTTTGGCCTGCCAGGTATCTGTGGATAGGTTTGGTTTTTGTTGTTGTTGTTGTTGTTGTTGTTTATTTTGTTTATTTTTTTTACCAGTCTAATGTTCTACTGTTGAAGGTTACAGACCTCTTGTCCTGAGCTGCTTTGAGGATTTTCTCTTTGTCTCTGAGATTTGTAAATTTTATTTCAGATGTTGGGGTGTTGACCTATTTTTATTGATTTTGTTGGGGGTTCTCTGTGTCTCCTGGATTTTGATGCCTGTTTCCTTCCCCAAATTAGGGAAGTCCTCCACTATAATTTTCTCCAATATACCTTCTGCCCCCTCTTTCTCTTTCTTCTTCTTCTGGGATTCCAATTATTCTAGTATTGTTTTGCTTTATGGAATCACTCATCTCTTGAATTCTCCCTTTGTGATCCAATAGTTGTTTATCTCTCTTTTTCTCAGCTTCTTTATTCTCCATCATTTGGTCTTCTATATCACTAAATCTTTTGTTTGCATCATTTATCCTGGCAGTTAGTCTCCATTTTTGATTTCACCTCATTAATAGCCTTTTTGATTTTGATTTGGTTAGATTATTTTTCTCCAGAAAGTGATTATCTAGTATCTTCTATGCTTTTTTCAAGCCCAACTAGTATCTTTATAATTGTTATTCTAAACTCTAAATTTTAGCATCTTACTAATGTCCATGTTGATTAGCTCCCTGGCAGTCAGTACTGCCTCTTGTTCTTTTTTCCTTTTTTTTTTTTTTTTTTTTTTTTTTTTTTTTTTTTTTTTTTTTTTTTTTTTTTTTTTTTTTTTTTTTTTTTTTTTTTTTTTTTTTTTTGAGGTGAGTTTTTCTGTTTTTTTTTTTTTCCAGAGAAGAATAGATGAATGAGAGAACAAATGTTAAAATGGTAACAATGACCCCAGAAAATATACACTAAAAGAAAATCAGAAGAGAAGTTCCAGAAAGTGGTTGCTTTTCTGTTCATGGAGTTGCTGCTTTTCTTATCTTTGATTTCTCATTGACTTTGTAGGTATTCAGAATGGTTTGATAACTAGCTGAATTCCTGGGACCAGATGAAATTTAGGTTTCCTACTCCTCTGCCTATTTGGAGCCCACTCATATACAGAATTCTATTTAATGCTTAAAATGGTATAATGGAATAAGAAGAGTTGTTTCCCCACCATTTTACATATGGGAACACTGAGGCTTAGTTTAAGGTAAGTAACTTCTCTCAGATCACACAACCCATCACTGTTAGAGTCAGCATTTACAACTGTATCTAAGTGCAGAGTCAGCTTACTTTCCTCTGAGCTATGAATTTCTGTCTTGTTGAGGTTCCCAGTCTAGTGGGGTAGAGATAATAAGAGAGATACAAATGAATAGCATGACTTTGCAATCAACGGGACCAGAGTTGGAGTCCCAGCTCCACTACTAGTTAGTTATGTGTATTAGTACAACTTAGCCTTTGTTCCTTGATTTGGAAACTGGAAATGTTAATGGCCAGAATTTAGTTAATATTAAATATATGATAGCTGGTGATATAGGGTGTGTGCTGTGTGGTGTGGTTTGTGTGTGTGTGTGTGTGTGTGTGTGTGTGTGTGTGTGTGTGATAAACAGCTTTCAATGACTGAAATATAATATGATATCTATATCATTTGCATTTATAAAGCACATGGCATCTACAAATAGAAGTAGGTACTGACAAGCTGAGGGAAATCAGCAACAACATCACAACTTTTCTGTGAACATTTGAGCTGGGACTTACAGGATGGGCAGATTTCACTAGTCTGAGAAGCAAGAGTTGGAAGAGGAGGCCCTCTGAGCAGAGAGCTTAGGCACAAAGATAGAGATATGATATAACATCATGTGTTAGAGTCACGGTGTGTAGGGAGAACTTGATGTGGCCTAAGAAATGGAGAGAGAGAGAGAGAGGTGAGATTAGAAAAATATGCTTGAGGTCAACCTATGAAGGTTTTTGGGTGCCAAGCTAAATCAAGAGAGTGAGCCTGGATATCAACTTGTCCTTACGGGAAAACAGAGAGCCTTAGAATAGAGCTTCCAGGTGCTGGCAGGCAGGTGGGTAGGCTGATGGAATTCATGAGGGTGCCACTCAGGATGGTGAGGCTTATTCCTTTCTCCTCCCTGCCTTTCCTCCATGCCTCATTTCTCTTCACACATCATCTGCAGAAGTGCTGCTTTTCCAAGTGCTGCTTTTCCAACCAAGCACAAGAATGCACCTGCATGGGGGAAAATTGTGCTTCTGTTTCTCCTTATTTCAAAAACATCTTTTAAGAAGGCAATAGCTCTAACGGGCATCTCTATTACAGCAATAGTCAAAGGCATCCCTTACAAATAGTATTAAAAAGGCAAAGAGAAGATGAGTCAATAATCTATGTTTTGGGTTGGGAGGAGAGGTATCTTCTTCTACAAAGAGAATTTATCCAAAACATCTGGTACCATTTAATGAGAAAACTCACCAACATGCCATCATTTAGCCCCAACTCTTGACCTTAATACTGCTTGGGGATGTCTTTATTCCATAATTATATTCTGTTCAGCCCAGAAAACCTCCTAAAATACACGTAAGAAGAGCTATCTTGCCCTGTCCTTGAGAACCAAAGTGGAACAAAGTGCTCATTCCCATGACAGGGTTTTCAGTGGCCTTTGGGTCCCCTCTGTCCTCTTTTAATCATAGAGAAATGCATTGCTCATGTATTTCACCACAATTTCTCCTCTGAGTGATCCTTCCATGGGGCAGGACTTGTCCACTCTTAGGGTGCCCAGCTGGCTAAGTGTAGTGTACTCCTCCAAATTTGACCTATGTAATTAAGCTGCCATATGATAAATCAGTCTCATCTAAAGACACAAGAGCATGCTTGCTTTCTCTCCTGAACAACTTGAGAGCACAGAGTCATTGTTGTGGCATTGTCTCACTTTCTCCTTGTTAGGAAAAATGGCTTTGCCTTGTGGACATGCCCTAGGTGAGGCAGAGGTAAGTGGAGAAATTACAGGGTGGGATGAAGTGCTGATTGTTTCACCTTGGGTCCTCAGTTTTTGTCTGAGGAGTTTGAAACTGTGCTCTTGTAATCCTTCTTTCTTGGTCAACTTTATTTCTCGTTTCTAGATTTCCAGCCCAAGGCAGGGTTAACATGTGTAACTAATATCATATCCACCTAAGAAGTTTCTCGCCTCATTCCTTTCATCCAGCCCCTGTTCTTTGGCCCTTCATCTCCTGTTACATTTATTTCCATCAGAGAGAGAGAGAGAGAGAGAGAGAGAGAGAGAGAGAGAGAGAGATGGAGTCTTCCCTTGTGATTATGGTAGCTTGACCAGATTCTGTTTTTATGAGTTAATGATCCCAAAATATCCAAATACCCAAGTCTGAACCTCCCTTGACATGTCTGTATGGTAACCCAGTCCTGTCTGATGACAGGCAGCCTCTGAGGGTTGCTGGGAAGGGACAGGACAGCATGGGAGGAGAAGACAAAATTCTAGCTGGGAGCTCTTTCTTCCAGCTGTGCAGCTGTTTGCAAAGCGGCCAGTTGGCTTACCAAGCTCAGCCCATTTCATGTTCATTCTTCACACCACATGCCCTTTCTTTCCATGAACAACCATCTTTTTCAAAATTCCAAGGAACTTGCTTTCTCAAAGAAAGCCTGTTACATGGGCGCTACTTCTGAAGGAGATAGTTGTGCACCAGTGAGAGGAAAATTCACTTAGTAGTGACTGGATGATCTAAGTGTAAGACTCAGCTCCCCTGACTATGCCTTGTTTAATGCCTAAAACCAGCATGGGGATGACATCATTCCACTTAGACCTCATATGAAAGTGCCTTTGTACACTTCTCAGATGAATGTTGCAATGGAAGTACCCTACCTCTTAGAAAGATGACTGCTTCTTGGGGAAACTTTGTGTTATTTTATGGAGCTGGGCATTTCCCTTGAGAGTAAGGGCTGGGCTGAGTCTCTTACCACTTTGCCATCTCTCATGTGAATGTCCCTTCTTTCAATGAAATAATTTCAACAATTGTGAACCACTTGCAAGATGAATAAAATGTACCTGTTAGCCTTTTGTTGAGCAGCAACAATGTCAGAACTCTGTGCAAGGTGCCATGGGACTGCAAAGGTGATTAAGACATGGTGATCCCTTCCTAGGTGTTTAGTCAATGAGGGAACTGAACATGTTCATATGATCCCAAGAAAATGGAATGCACACTTTAATCCAGGTGTGCAAGGGAGCCTGAATGACTTATTGGACCTGCTTGGTTTAATCCTAGCTTGATGTCTTCCTCTGTTCACAGTACCTATGCTTTTATCCCCTAATAACACACCCAGGTATACACTGACTCAAGGTCTTA
Organism: Spilogale gracilis; assembly: GCA_004023965.1. Classification (NCBI taxonomy): domain Eukaryota; kingdom Metazoa; phylum Chordata; class Mammalia; order Carnivora; family Mephitidae; genus Spilogale; species Spilogale gracilis. The sequence goes on along the minus strand of PITA01008091.1, from coordinate 19,496 downwards.
AGCCTCTAGCTTATCAGTCCTTTCTGTTCTAGTCAGAACCAATGGGTGGGAAGGAGTCTTGCTCTCGGCTCTTCATCTGTCTTTCACCAAATCTCCCATGCCACAGTCAGGGTCTTAAGTGGAGTGAGTGCCAGCATGATGATTCCAGCCCTGGGACACTCACCAGCTTTCTCTCTTCCTGCTCTGTATAGAAGCTGAGCCATATCACCCTTGGTTCCAATGATCCAGTGAGCCTTTTGCTGCCAAAGTCACATCCAATCCTTGGGCTTAACCCTGAGATGGCTTCTCTTCTGAATAACCATCACCCAGGGGGCACCATGCCCTGTTTGGCTCAGGCAACTATCCAGCATTTCCAGACTAAGATAAGGCCATCCATCTGGGGAAGCTCATGGGCACCAGCAGCCTGCTGGACCAGATGGTTGGAGGCCACAGGCTCTAGCCCCATGATAAGCAGGGGCTGAAAAAAATACTCGCTGAGGCTAGCGACCCAAGATAGCAATGTGAATGGAATTAAATCAATCAGGACAGAAAAAGAAGAGCACTGGAGCAGCAGATCTTCAGTCAGATGTATATGATTTCAAGACCATCATTGTTTGAACACTCTCCTTGTTGCAAACTCTGTTGCAAACCATTTGACCTTCACAATAGCCTTTCAGGCAGGACTATTATGATCCCCATTTTACAGAGCAGGAAATGGGGACACACAGATGTTCAGTTTCTTGGGCAAGTTAGACAGGAGCTGGAGCAGATATTCAAGCCAAGGTGATTCTGATTCCAATCCTCCTGTCCTTAAATATTCCCCTATAAAGCATGTGGATAAAACAGATAAAATAAATAATGGGAATAAAGACACTTGGGCTGGACAGACATTGTTAATCAAAATTAAGCTTCATGAATTTGCTCCTTCCTTCCTTCTTTTCTTCCTCTCCATCAACATTTATTAAAGCCTCCTATCTGTATGTGTTCCACAATTACTGTCAAAACCATGTGCTCCTTAGGTATGGAGGCTCTACCTTGTAGCATCAAAGCTGACTCAGCTTTCTCTTTGCTTCGATGCTCAGTGCTAAAATTGTCTTCATTCCTAAGCCCTGCAATTGAGGGCTTTCAGTAGAGTTTTTGTATGCCCTACAGATAGAGTAACTGCATGGAATCTTGTGCAAGTACTTTGTTGAGACTTCTGTTATGATTATGTAGGTATAATGATAATATTAGGTTCTGGTTTAATGGAGTTGGAAAGACAAGAGGTTTAGAATTGGCCAGATATAGAATGATATCTAGCTCTGATACTTACCTACAGTGTGCTTTCAAAAAATATATTTACCTTTTTTTTAGATTTAGTTTCCTAGTGTTGAAAATTCCTTCTCATGGATAATTAAACAAGAAAGTAAACATCAAGCATCTAGCACAGTACCTGGCACATTAAGGGTGCACAATAAGTATTAATCCTTATTTCTCTTCTCTGATTGGATTTTAAGCTTCTTGGGATTAGTACCCATTTTATTTAGCTTTGTACCTTCCACAGCACAAATATCTACCTCTATATATTGGACTCACATAGGTTTGTGAAATAAATACATACAGAAATGAATGAACGTATTTTAAAGAACGAGCAAATGAAAATAAAGTGTTTCATGGATGAAGTCTCTGAGATAGTCCCTTTGTGATCATTCTCAAAGTTGTATTTATATTAACAAGTAATTATTAAGCAACTCTTCTGATAAATACTGAAGACAACAAGATGACTTAAATATGCTCTATGCCATGAAGGAGCTTACGGTGAAATGGAGGAGATGTTCAAAAACAACAATGTACAAGTATATGAAAGAACACAGGCATCGGCCAATGGGCCCTAATTTTTGCTGTTACTTGCAGTGCAAACTTGGAAATTTACTTCTTATATCTGACTAAGCCTTTGTTTTCTCCTCTGCAAGACTGAGGTGGGGCATATTCAATTGTTAATGAGCTGTGCCTGGCCCACTGTCGGTGCTAAATAAACAAGTGATATGATAACCAGATATACTCATCAGTACCATGCTCTAGGGACTCAAGTTCCAAGAAGGTATTGCCATATGGAGTCCTAAGTCATGAACAATTAAGAAGAAGAAAAGGTATTCCTAAGGACAGAAATATCATACATCAGTTCAGCAGCTGCAGGCAGAGACCCCAAAAAATTCATCTTGAGATGAAAAAGCAGGGAGATGGGAAAGTGATGGGGAGAAAAACATAACTCTGGATTATAGAGGAATTTAAAGGTCAAGCAAAGGCATTTGAAATTTACTTTATAGGAAATAACAAACAAATAAAAAGTTAATATAGGGGAAATGTGATCAGAGCTGTGTTTAGGGACAATAAGTTAAGGTCCCTATTCAAATTCTTCTGATGGCTTCCCATGTAATTCAGAACAAATAACAACATTCTTGCCGTGGCCTACCAGGCCTCCCTTCCCAAGATCATTCCCCATGTCTTATCACTTCCTGGTCCCCCACACCCTGCACCCCTGCCACACTGGCCTCCTTGCTTTTCAGAAGCCCATTAAGCATAAGTCTTGGAGGCTTTACCTCTGTAGTTCCCTCCATGTAGGGTGCTTTCCCAGGAGGATTCTAGATGGCACATTTTCTAGATCAGATCTCTGCTCAAAGGCCAATGAACCAGGAAGGTCTTTCCTGATCCATTGTCCAAATAGCACTGCCCAGCAATTTGTGCATTCTTGCCTCCTTTACCATCCTCAGCCCTTATCATCACCTCATGTATGCTTGCATCTTACTTGGCTTTTGCTTCCCTAAATGAGAAGCTACACAAGACCCAAACAGAGCCCAGCAAAGAAGATGTTCAGTATTTGTTGAATGAATGAATCATTTAAATAGTGATGAATAAATAAGAGGTTTAACAAATAACACAGGTGAAAGATGGTGAGGCTAAACCAAGGCAATGATAGGAAGGAAAAGCAGTAAATGTGTCGATTAGTCAGACATTAAATTTATGTTACTGAGTATCTAGTCAATGCCCCATAGTAAATCCTGAGAATAAAAGAGAGATGGGACCTTTGCCTTCTCTGAACTTAGAGATCACTAGGAAAGACAAAAACAATAGAATGGTGATTATGAGACTGTAGATTCAAAGAATTTGGGGGTGGTAGAGTGCAGGGATAGATTAATATAATAAACATTTTCATCAATTTATTAGTTAATTAATCATTGAATCCACCAATTGGGCAATGAAGGAGAAGGACAAGTCAAATCTATTTCCATTTGGGCTTAACTATGAAGGGGTCATTGCATTATTTTAGATGAGAACAATGCCGGGGAAGGCAGGGGCAAGAGGGAAAAGTCCTAGCTTTAAGTACCTATGGTGTGCAGTGGGTGGGCTGGATTTGAGAAAGAAGAAGTAGTGGGTGCAGATTTCTCTTCCAAGCATTCGGCAGTGTGGGGGCATGGAGAATGATGAGGAGACATCTCAGAGGGGAGGTTTAGGTTTAGTTTTGAATTTGGTTGTTTGTTATTTTGAGGCAATTTGAACACATTTGTAATTCCGTATGAGAGAAGTAAACATAAAGAAGGTCCCAATGAGTCACTAGACTTTTTGGAAGAAGATCATGGAAGAGATATTTTTAAAAATATTTTATTTATTTATTTAACAGAGAGAAAGATCACAAGTAGGCAGAGAGGCAAGCAGAGAGAGAGGAGGAAGCAGGCTCCTCGCCGAGCAGAGAGCTCGATGCAGGTCTCTATCCCAGGAGCCTGAGATCATGACCTGAGCCAAAGGCAGAGGCTTTAACCCGCTGAGACACCCAGGTGCCCAAGATCATGGAAGAAATTTTAAAGGCAAAACATTTATCCTTCCAAAAGAGGTGGAAAAATATTTCTCAGAATCAACACAGAAGATGATTTCAGTAGTGGACACATTTTCATTTGGAGAAGTTATGGGCTCTCATGAGATCTTCTCAGGTTTTCTCTTGTCAAAAGGTGAAAAATGATATTTCAGAAGATTGGATTTGAAAAGAAACCAGTAGGTAGTACTATGAGAACTGAGCAGCAGGTCCAGCAGGGTCCTTAAGACCTCTACTAAGCAGCTGAAGTGAGCCCAGCTAGGGGGAAAGCCTCCCCCATCTACCACACACACTTCTTTAAAAACCTGTGGTTTATTACACCAGTACTTATGCCAGGCATCTACTATGGGCTTTCCACATATTATTGTCAGTAATTCTCACCACAACCATACGGATATAAGGGTTATTGTCTACGTTCTATGGATGGACAAAGAAATCTGAGATTAACTTTATCACAGTTAGACAGCTACTAAGAAGAAGCAGGTTTGAATCCAGATCAAAGCACACATTAGTGCATCCAACTTAATAGATTACACTCTCTCCTCAAGGCCCCATATGAGGTTGTTTTCTTAGCAATGACCTCATCCAGGGTAATGTATAGAACATGAAATAGGTTTCAGGAGCACTTTAAGAAATGATCATGAGTTTATATCCCTTTCATAGAGCAAACAGTCCAATGACAATTCAAGTATAAATCTGAATTTCTCAATACATCTTTGCATGACCATAGAGTGCCCTCTTAGTGGGATTGCTGGGTGGTCTACTGTTAATAGAACCAGCTTCTAAGATTACAAAGAAGTTTGTTGATTCTTTATGCAGGAGGTCCTTTGAAATGAACTGTCTGCCAAGCTTGGCTAGCAGACTGTTTGCATGAGCATTTATTTAAAAAAAAAAAAAACAAAACAAAAAAAAAAACAACCAGACCTGACCTGGATGAGACCTTGAGGTTCCAGAATTAATATATGTCCTGTTCCTGCCACACCTGTGACACTGTAAATTTGTAACCACAAACAAAACCTGGACAGATTCCATGCCAGCCGTGACTTTAATTAAAGCTATTTGGAGGGGCTGAAGGCTAATTTAAAGGTGATTGCCAGATGGGTTTTCTCAAGTCTAAAAGTGCTAGTTTGACGATTAATGATAGCGCAGGGCTTAATTGGCTCGAGTTAAACAAGGAAAAAGCAATAGAGAGGGAGCACAAGCTGACAAGACCCTCTGTCCACATGGTGACAAGTCACCTGGAAACCCATTGCGGTCTATTTCCCCACATGAGCAGAGGAACAGAGAGGCAGGAATAAATCTGGGTGGGATAGATAATAGTGGACAGTCATTTCAGTACATTTACTTTGTTTTAGTGTATGATTCAACCCCATTGAAACACAACTTTTGTTAAGATTCAGAAACTTGTTAGCTTAGAATATAAACTGTGGAACATAACCACAAAATATGAAACACCCTTCACCTATAATTGGATGTTAGTTCCATGTCCCAACCCCAGCATTTGAAGGTGTCCAATTATATTTCTTGGGAAAATAAACTTAATGTGATAGAGACAGAGACAGCTCCCTGAAGAGTCAGGCTATAAAATATTTTTTTAAGATACTGGTGAGAGCAGAAGTTCCAGCTTGCTCCCAATCAAATCTGTCATTACTAATTGCTTGTTGTTGCCTAGTTCTACAACTGTAACCCATCCCCACCAGCTTTTGGAAGCCTTCAGAAATTTTCTTTACTTGCTGGCAAAATAAACTAGGTCATACTGAATGCCCACTCTATTTAAATCCCTGTGGGCTTTCTTCTAAAACTAAGAGAAAAGAAAGCTGGTTAGTATGGCCATTAGAAACATAGGTCCTATCTGCACAACCAGGGACTCTGTGAATTATAGACCTCACCTACCACTGCTGCAAATCTCAATCACCTTTAGGGACCTGTATGAATCTGACTGAAATCTACCCTAAAAGACAGAAGATATAACAACCTATAGAGTATTTTATCAGTTGCCATCTTGTTTTTAGGTGTTAGATTTCTTCAATTCCTAGAGCTGAGAGTAACCACTGAAATCATGTGGAGTGGTGACGAGCACTGGACTGAGAGTCAGGAGGGCTGACATTCCAGACTTAACTGAGTCCTTAGATTAAATACTTTCTCAGAATATCATCCCTTCATCTAGTCTTGGCTTTGCTCTAAATGACCTAGAAGTTTCTTTCCAACTCTATATTATTCCTGTAACTCTATTTCATGGTCACCAATGTAGTTCATGGATGACTTGGATTTAGTATCCTGAATTTCTGACTCCTAACACAGTGTCCTGTGCATTCTGCCAGATAGACTTGAATTATGACTGAGAATATGTTGTTAAAATTGGTTAACTCCATTAACAGTTGCTGTGGAACAGAGAAACAGAATGTGCTAGAAGGATGCACTGCAAAGGAGATCTCATTTTGTTTAGTCAATTAGAAAACAGACTTGAGGTTCTAAATCAATTCCATGTGGGCAGCTGCTATTAGACTTCATTTGAAAAGTCATTGGCATTGACTTTGAAGTTGTAGAACTCTGTTCAGTCAGTTAACTCAAAGCTCTTAACCTTGTGTTAAGCACTTACTACGTTTGTTAGGCAAGACAGACCTCATGACCTTTCCCTTATAGGTAAATTGAGTCAAGACACTGGTAAAATATTTGTGCAATTTAGTAGCTGGTCATTTTCTCCCAACTCCATCGCATCATTGTCCTTCTCTAACTCACGTGGTATTGTTTTTATTTCTGTTCAAGAATGCCTAGAAGTTTATTTACTTTTTAACAAAGTAACATGAGGAGAAATTGTCTTTTCATAATTTCTGTTCCTCATGCATGTCATGTTGTTTTGATTGCTGAGGCATTCGCAAAGCCAACCTCTTAAAAGGAGTACCTTTCCTTCTGTGAATACACATTTTGTGTCACTGCAACCACTGGCCCTGGAGTTAGAAAAGTATGTTGAACTCTAATAACATTTAACTATTCTAGCCACCTGTCTTCCATAGGTCTCAAACAGCAAGATATTTCAAATAAAAGAGGATAATTATTACATCTCCCCGTTAATAGATGGCAAAATAAAGCACTTCTAAAATTTCACCACAAATAGTCTGTTTGTCAAGAGCTGGTATTCTGGAGTTAGACTGCATAGATCAGAATCGACTAGAACTAGAAACCAGTGTTGCTTCTTGCTAGCCAAGTGAGTTCTGGGGCCCGGTATTATGTCTGTAAGATGGGGATAACAATGCTTTCCTCGTAGAGGTGTTAAAAGAGTAACATTTTATAGTAAGCGTTCTGTATATGTTCTTTCTTGTTTTCTTCTTCCCTTTCCCACTATTACTGCCACTCCTCACCACCACCATCACCTCTACGACCACCACCCTCACCACCACCATCACCTCTACGACCACCACCCTCACCACCACCATCACCTCTACGACCACCACCCTCACCACCACCATCACCTCTACGACCACCACCATCACCATCCTACCACCCTCACCACCACCTTCACTACCACCACTAACAATTTACCACCACCACCATCACCATATTACCACCACTACTACCACCAGCAGCACCTTTACCATCACTACTACCACCACCTTCAGGACCACCATCAGCACCATTTATATAACTATTTACATTTTGGAAAAATGGTCCATGAGTCTTGCAAACCTAAATCTAGAACACCAGACAACATAGACACAGATATTAAAAACATGTTTTGGCAGCACTATTGAGAGGCTTTGCTTATACTCTGGGGCGGGGTGGGGGTGAGGCACAAAAACAAATAATCTGGTTCCACAGCCTATTGTAAATGCATAGGAAATGTGATAAAAGGTATATTTTTTTCTTTTTTCTTTTTTTGGAGATGGGGTGAGGATAGAGGACATTATCTAGGTTACCCAGGTCCACCAGAAGGGTAAACTCCCTAAAGCTTGAGCTCTGAGTGGGCTTTTTCCTGGAAAGTTGAGGAAACAGCAGGCATGAATCCTTTAATTTTGTTCTATCTACATCATCCAAAACTTTGAATCCCCATGATACCCTGGGATAAAGTCAATCTAGAAAGAATCTATCCTGATGGTAGAGGGGCTGGAAGCAAAAAGCAGGCTCCCATCTGCCAAGTGAGGATCTTACAAGTTAGATGATGATGGCAGAGCAGATGACAGTGCGCTCACTGATTTCCTTGGAAAAAAGGGACCAGAGGATTTGCACAGACTGATTTCTTCCCATCATCTGTTTGTTCAGCCCCCTATCAGAATGGAGACTAAGAACTTAAAATATGCAATCAAACCAGATGCTCCCTTCCATCTCTAATGAGAACTGGCCAAAATGGGGGCTGACAGTAAAAAAGCAGAATCTTTTGGATAGATATTATTCTGAGGCAGATTCTAGGGAAGAGGATGAAGCCTCCATAATTGGAATTGTTTCAATACAGGGATAGATATTTAGACATACAGCCATAAGTGAGACAAAAATTATTGAGCACTAATTGTAACTTAAGAGACTATGGCAATGATTACTTAATTTTCGTGTTAACTATAGGGATTATTATTCTCACTCAGTAGATGAGGGAACTGAAGCCCATACTTTCCTCAAGACAAACAGTTGGATTGGAAACTGGAATCACTGATTCCAAGTCCACTGCTTCAATGACATGCATCTAAGCCCTTGCAAATGCAACTTTTGGGAAATAGAAATGGAAACTGACTTTTCCCAGTCCATCAGCTCTAAGTATTCTTGTGTTTAGGGAAACCTCACTCATCCATTCTTTCATTAATGCATTGATTTATTCATTCAATAATTTTTGATCATCTATTATTCCATGGGTATATTAAGTATAAGCATATAACAGTGCAGGAGACAAAGTCCTTACTCTGACAGAGACTCCCTATTTTTTTTACTCATGCATAAGATAAAATAGACAGGTAGAATACATAAGTAGATTTCTTCTATGAAATAGGTGGTGCTAGAAAAAATTACTGGTGATGGGTTTGAGGTACTCAGCTCAGGAAATCTGAGTGGGCTCAGTGAAGGCTACTATGAGACAAAGACAACTGCTTCCTTATCTATGGGAAGGGCATTCTTGATAGGCAAGACAGCAGATAAAATAGGCAAAGACAACAGTGAGCTTTACCTGTTTTGGAGGAATCAAAAGACAGCCAGTGAGGCAGAAGCATACTGACAATGGAAACATTTCAGGAGATGGGGTCCCAAAATTTACCTATCAGATACCCTATGGCCTCCTAGGCATAGTAAGAAATTTAAAGTTTATTCTAAGTTCAATAGTAAAACCTTAAAGATTTTACCCAGCAGAGTGAAGTGACCTGATCTGAATATTAAAATTACCCTGAATGATAGGTAGATAACAGACTCCCAGAGAGAAAGGGAAATAGATTAGAAGGCTCTTTTGGTAATTCAGTTGAGAGGCAGTTGTGTAAACTAAGGTGGTAATAATGGAAATAGAAGGAAATGAAAAGCTGAGATATTTATTGGAAGTAGAACGGAGAACTGACTAGTGGATTGAATATAAAGTAAGAAGGAAAGAAAGATGTTAAAGAGGATCCCTTGTTTTAGTCTAAAGAAATAGGTAGATGGTGGTGCCATTGGCTAAGATGGAAAGAATCTCAAGAAAGGAAATGTACGTGTGGTAGGGGATGACATGCCATGAAATTCCCCTGTGTTTGTGTTAAGTTTGAAAAGTCTGCTGGGTTCAAGTGGGCATTTAGATGTATGAACTTTGTTCTCTGGAAAATGGACTAGATTGAGGATATGGGCTTGAGAGTAAGCAGGACATAGATTGTATTTAAAACCATGGGCTGACATGAGGCCATCTTATGAGACAGTGTAGAGATAGGAGAATCAGGGACGAGGATGGAACCTTCCTTATAGGGTTAAAGAAGAGAAAGAAAGGCAAAGATGACAAGAAGCAACTACCTAGTAGAGAACCAGTACTTGAACAAACAAACAAGAGAGTATGGTATCACAGAAGCTTGGAGGGGAAAGTATTTGCTTTAACGGCAGCTGAGAAGAGAGGAGTACAATGAGAAGACTGAAAAAACTTTTGGCAATTTAGAAGTTGGAGTAGTTGATGACCTTGATAACAGCTGTTTTGTTGGAATGGATGGATCTGAAAGCTCGATTGTAGTAGGTTGAGAAGAGAATGGAAGGTGAGAAAGGGGAGAGATGGAGAATATAGACAGCACTCTCCTCAATCCACTCCTAATTACACTTAGCTCCATACCACAAAAGCTAGATATTGACAAAACTTTGAAAGGCCATTTGCTGCTCCTAAAATAACCATGGCAAATGGGGGAAAGCCATTTTTGTGGTGCCTCACTTTCATATTTAAACAACTTTCACTGTCAGCAAGTTATTCCATCTATTGACCTCAGAGATTTGTATCCATTTTAATTTTATGGAGATAGAGACATTCTAAGTACATGTGAATACTGTTCCTTACACCCACATTTCCATAGCTTTCCACCTTTCTGCACTGGGCTATCCCCAGCTCTTCAAGACTGATACCTCCATATGATATCCCTACAGTTTCCAGATTGTATTATGTGTATTCATTTGTACGTTGGATTCTTTCACTGACATTCCCAGAATGAAGAAGTGCCTGCTATCAAATGTACATAACTGGTACATAGTAGATACTCACTATTTTTTTTAGCAAATAACTGCTTTCTGGTAACTTAAAATCTACATCTATTTGCTTGTTTTTTCTTAAGTTCAAATACTCCAGGCCACCTACTATATATGGAATAGGAGATATTACATATAAAAACAGTAGTCTGAGGAAGAGAGTGTGATTTTTCTCCCTATTTCCATCCAAAATGTCTTAACTCAGCTCTTATTCTGGTGGGGTAATATTCCCATGCTATTATTTGTTCTACCTTCACATTAAGATTCTCCATTTCTGGAAAGAAGGTAGATGTAAATTTCTCTACTAATGCCTTGTTTTCTCACATCCTACTGATGTTTTCAGTCTAAGGGGGGAGGGACAGAAATCTGGATGATTTCCTATCAGAAGGGTGCTATTAAAATTGTCAATTTCTTGAACTACATGGTTGAAAAATCATCATACCCCCCCGCCACTCTATGTTACCCTAAACTATAGACCTGTCACTAGGCAATATTCTAGTGTGTGGGTACAGAGAAATTGTGGGAAGATCCGAGTGGCACTTAAATTACATTCTCCCTTTGATTTTGAAGACATTTAGTGCCATTCAGTAGAATTCCAAAGCAGTTGTTTCCATAGAGGTGGGGGGGGGGGGCTGCCCCTTTTAGAAGCATCATTGCTGCACTGACTGAGAAAAATAAAGAAGGTATCAAAACAGCAGGATTGGCTGTTCTAGCCAGAGCATCATGGAATTATGTGGCTCCACTACAGTCTTCCAGTACTGTTAACTGGTTCACCTCTGTCTCAGGATTAGGCAGACCAGTCATCCCACATTTTTCTATCCTGCCATTTGGGCACCACAAATATTCCCAAGAAAAGTTGGTTCATAGAAGGCCAGTGGATAAGGAAGGCATGGATTTCATATGGAAAATTGCTCTTTCTATCTGATAGCTTCTAAAGAAATTTTCTCTGTGCATAAGTCAAAATATTTTTTGACTGCTTAGCATATTCTACTATTTGCATCTGAGATCTAAAAGCACAGCTGTGTTCTTCCTGTCTCACACCTCACCTTCAGAAAGAAAATCCTCCAAAGTGAATGTGGTCACAGACTGCACAGAATATGTACAGAATAAAGGTACCATGTTGGTGGTTGCCCAGATATTTTAAATAGATTCTATAAAGGTCATGGAGATATAGGTCAGTATTCCTGAATAAGAAGGGATTACCCATGTACCTCTGGTTAGCACCAGCTCTCCATTTGTAATATGGGGTGTTCCCACACAGGATATACCTAGCTCAGAGCCCATCCTGTAATGAGTTCTGTTTGCTCACACTTCTGAATACCGTTTACAGTTTTTGAAAGAGAACCACCTGGTTTAAATACCTTCCATTGCAGTATCTGAAAGAGTTATTTCTTCAGAACTGAGAGTTGAGAATTTACGCAACACCACATAAGGAACTAGCACCTAAAATAAAACATTAACATTTTTCCTCAAAACTGCAGACAGCCAAATAAACAGTTAACAATTATAAATTCATAGAACAATTTGCAGATACAATGGTGTTTATTTCCAATCCATATTCAAGGAGGAACTGTAAAATACTTAGTTTTGGGTGAAGGAGAATGACCTCCATCTTGCCCTCCTGTTATGTTCTTATCCTCTCATAAAAGTGAGAGCTTGCATTTATCGTGTGGTAACCATATACACGCACTGCTTAAAGGCTCAGAGTGGATACAATTAATGCTGTTTACAAAATGAAACTTAGAGAAGCCAGGTCACTTACCAAAGTGTCTGACTTACTGAGGTGCACAGCCTGGGATTCAAACCCGAGTCATTTGCCATCAAGGTCCACCTGTTAATCCTTTCTGCTCCGTCTCAGCTCGTGGTGCTGATGCTCTCCCACTAGACTGTGAATTCTTTGAAAGTCAAGGCCACGTCTTCTTCAACTTTGCATCCAGCTCATAGTAGGTGCTTACTAATTATGGTTTACATGTTGATTGAATCTGTCCCACATGTTCTACTTCCCCTTGACATGGTTTGACTTATAACCTTATATCAGGGTTTTTATAGTAACTGAAATGAATTCATGATTTCTTTATCTGGAATGTACACACAGATCAGATTATAACATAGCATTTTTTATCTGTTGTTGTTGCTATTAATGCTTAATCAAACCATGAAAACTTAGAACTTGCTACTGAAGTACATACAAAGGCCTCTCAGAAACTGTGTGCCCATCTGTGTGTGAACAGCTTTTCTGAGGAGCAGCAGTAAGGGGGCTAGAGGAAATAGACATCTCTTTAGTAGATAGATCACCTCCTGAAAAGGCCTTCTAAATGTTTCCCTTTATATACACCTCATGGATTATATTGTCAAACATCCCTCTTCATTATGGAAGCAGTCTCCTATCAGTCACTCAGCAACTGCTCTATGCAAAGCATCATCCTAGGTTCTGTGGGACTCAAAGGGGAAAGAGGAATAGGTCTTGCCCACAAGCAGCTCACAGCTGAGTTGTGCTAGATGGGATTCAATGGGCCTCTGGGCTCTAGGGCATCAATGGCTCTCATCTGCAGTAGATCTTATTCATCACCATCAGGGAACATTTAGCGAATGGTCATTGAGCGTATCCATTTTGGTAACAGAGACTTAAGTCAAAGTTACTAACCAAAGAAGACAAATTTTATGGCTCTTCGTGCCCTGAGCCCCTTCTCCCTTCTAGAGAAATAAGGCAGCTTTTGTCCACTGGGCAAAAGAGCACATGTACAACTGGCTACTGGGTCAGATGCAATGGAGTAACCTTTTTGTGTGTATTTTCAAGCTCTAAGCATTTGGCTTTTAATATAAATTGCTCTGTCTCCCATTTTCCACTGTATTTCTCTGGGTTCTCTTTCTACCTTTCCTCTCAGCTCACTATTGTCTATATACATACTGAGATTATAATAATTCAGGCAATTGGAGGACTATTCTTTCTCATGTTATCCTGGATTTCTTCCCCAAGTTCATTTAATGTTGAAGTGGATGTTACACAACTCCAGCCCCATCAGGCAAAGGGGTATTTGGCTAGCAGGAACTTCCTTTTCAGGTCAAAATAATCTCTCTGCTTATTTGAAAATGAAATTAATAGCTTTTTGCTGTGTCCAAATGCATTTGGGAACTTCACCTGCTAGAAGTTCCTGGTTTCCATCTTTAGCTTTAATTTCAGAGACCAACCTACATGCTGCCTCAGTAGATACTAGCGAGTCACATATGGGATGTGGAACACAATTTCCATAAGAGCGGTTGAATGTCTTTATATTGCATTGCTGCTCTTAAAGCCTGCTGTTGTTTTCCAATTACTATAATCTCAATTTGGAATCCTGTTGGTCCTGTGATCTTCCAAGGATGTGTCAAAGGAAATGCCACCAGTTTAATGACCTCCACAAAGTTATCTTTATAATTCTTTTATGTCAGAACAAAGTAGATGCAACTCCCAAGAGAATTATTGCAGTTGTGTTGGGCTGCCCTCCAGGGCCAGGGAAAAATTAGAGCAGACATGGGAGGTATAGCAACAATATGCCATTCTCTGACTATGGGTGCTTTCCAAAGCTAAACCACAGATCAGCAACTAATTTCTGAAGAACAAACAAAATGGTGCAAGTAATTAGTTCTCTGGCAACAATAACAACAAAAATAAATAAATAAGGAAACAATTTTGTGCTCAACCTAATATAGAAATTTGAATATGTTTATTCTCTCCATCTCTCCAATAGTATGCACCCCATTATCCTTTTAAAATAATGTGAAGTCATTCCTTCTGGAGGGCTACCAGAATTCAGGAAAGATGGTCTTCTGTAAGACCTATTATGATAATACATTATAATTATGTTATAATTATAATTGTAATATAATAGTAGAAGATCTTCTCCAAAAGGCCACAGCTAGCAATCTAGTTCAGAACTTTGATTTTGTGGATGAGTTTTTAGAGAGGTTAAGTAGATAACTGAAGCTCATATGGCTAGTAAGTGGCAAAATACAACCCGCCCGAAGCCAGGTTTTCTGATGTACAATTCTGTGTTCTTTCTTTTGTTACCATTTTGTTTTGAGTTTTCTTTAAAGCCTACTTGAAAATGGATATGGCTAAAGTACCTATCTACTCCATGCTGCCCATTGCAGAAGCTGATATGGTCCTGCAGAGACTAGATACCCAGTAGCTGCATTTCCTTCTACAAGCCTTCATATTTTCAGTGAATTGTTCAGCAGGGTGCATTTCAAAAATTGCATTTGCATTTCTATTCTTCTGAAGCCCTCTAGTACCATTCACATCTCTAAATATTGGCCTCTGTTCTCTCTTCTGCTTTTGGAAGCAAGAATTACCTAGCAAAAGAATAGGAATTGCTTCTCACATGCTGAGGCTTACTTTTCAGGAGGAATTTGGCTGACTCACGAGAATCTTACTTGGCAGTTGGGGGTGCTGTACCTGCTGAGGGGTTGGAAGGGGAATCAGCCTGTGCCAGACCTGTCAATTTCTCTTAGGGACTCTGACTTCTTGCCCACAACAATGGTAATGTTGACAACTAAAGTCCATTGCAGCCAGAGGAGTCTAAATCACAGTCTAGTTCCTTGTTAGGGCCTATACCAAATTATACAAATTCTCAACACAGGTCATTGTTCTCTTGGAAATAACCAAATGTTATCTATCTGGATAAACTTTAATAACCTCAATATTGAGTCAAGAACTACTTTCAAGCTGATGAAATTCTTGATTATTCTAGTAAAAGTCCGGCTTTGGTTTGAGCAGATCCTAAGTGTCTGTGTTGCCTACAGCCACCATGCTTTAATGAGGTACATTGGTTGATGAGAATCAAGCAGAAAAGACCAGGTTGTTACTAGAATGTGATATGTCATCATCAGAGTAATCGTTGAAGGGTTGCAAGGATGTTAGCCTGCAGGATATAATTAGAAGAACCATGAGAACTTTCTTCATGTATTTGAAGATTGATTAGGTTTGCTCCATATAGCCCTAGAAGATAATTCTGAAGGTAGAAGAAGGAAATTATAAAGAATCACATTTTGGTTCAAAGCAACAAAGAATGTTGTGGTAGGGAAATGACACAAGCAGTAAGTCAATTACGAGCCCAGAGGTGATGTAGAGGAGAGTGAAGCATTTAATGAAGGGTTGGTCTGCATGGTTCTACAGCAGTGTGTTTCATGGGACATTACAATGATGAGGTCATTCACTACAGAGAGTACATAGCAAGGCAAATATGTTTGGGGAATAGGCATACTGTATTTCTGGAGATACATGATTAATATTAAAGGGAGTAAATGGGGTGCCTAGGTGGCACAGTCAGCTGGGCATCCAACTCTTGGTTTTGGCTCAGGTCATGATCTCAGGATCCAGGGACCAACCCTCACAATGGGCTCTGATACCAGTGCAGAGTCTGATTAATATTCTGTCTCCCTCTCCCTCCCAACTTGTATGTGCTATCTCTCTCTCTTGCAAATAAATAAATCTTTTCAAAAAGTGATAAATAAATTTGTTTATATTAGCTTAATGTAGTTTTTTCCAAATGCGTTTAGCTATCATAACGGCCTATTTTTACATAACACTTATTTATACCCTTTGAACATTGGGAAATACCTCCCTTTAAGTTTTCTTCCTCCTCTGAGGTTTTATATATTGAGAAATTCCAAATTCTTTAGAGCAGACATGACTTTGATGGAATGGCGGCTCTGGCAGACACTCTGCTATTTCCAGTGATGACAGTGTCATTCTAGACCTCTGTGATTGATGTAGGGTCAGCTTGTTTATGTTATGTGAGATAAATATGATTGCTTAGATTAATTCTAAAGATAGATAATGGAAGCCATGCAGATTGTAATGCTGAGGAAACACAACACTGTAACAATCGATCTGCTGGAGGAAATTTCTAGATGGGACATCAATGGGCAAGTCCACTCATTCATTATCCCCGCCTCTTTGAGGTTTCACAGTTCCCAGAGAAGCAGAGCAAAGAACATAGGGTGCAATTCTCCAGGTGCTGAGGTTTGCAATTAGATACTTTTACGTGACTCTCACGAATGCAGAGCCCATCATTTGGCAGCTTTTCTCTTAGCTGGATCTTCCATACTTTCAGTAAAGCAAATGATAAGAAAGCTCCCTCTTTTACAGTGACTCCTGATATGCAGTTTCACCTTGTGTTACAGACAGAGACAGAAGGAGGTTTTCCAAGAGAAAGAAGTGGGGAGGTCAGGATTCTTGAGTTGATTCAATCTTGGATAATGTTTGGCATGCTCCATGTGAGGGAGAAAAGACAGTTTGCTCAATTTGAACAGTACATTTTCTAAAGCCTAATGGGAATTCTGGGTAGTGACTTTGCGAGATGGGAAGGAAGGAACATCTTGACTATCAGAATGAAATGGAATTTGTCCTACTGTTTTAGGAAAGGGTAGTGGAATTATATGTTCAAAGTGCAGTGGAGAAGAATTATCCTAGATATAAGGTGGACACGATGAGGTCAAAAAAGTATTACAAGCCCGGAACATAATCATTGTGGCATGCACACCTTCTTAAAGACAGAAAACCTGGCGCCAGGGGCTAAGCTCTGAGGGATGTCGGTGGATTCATGTTTTCAACAGTGCGTCAGCAGGAACACTGTAGGCTGGACTGCTAGATCCGGTCCCTCACTCCAGCCCTGAACCTGGGCTGCCATTGTGTGGATGCGACTGACCTGAGTTCAGGAGCAGGCATGCGGATTATGGCACGGATCCTGACAGAGAGCACATTCATCACATGTGGCTGAGGGGGGTGGGATTTCAGAGTCTGCAGCTCACCTTTTAAATGTGCTTCCTTATGGGCTTTAATCTTTGATTGTGAAGGCTATTAGGGATTTCATCACATGCTGCTTTGGCAATTAGTTCAGAATAAATTGAGAAAACTGTAGGGGCATTGCTGAGAAGAGTTTAGCCTTTGCATTTACAGCATTTTTTAAAGTGAAATAATGACTGTATTTAAATTGTACAGTGATATTTATAAGAGTGATGAATTTTCAGGCACCTGGGTGGCTCAGTAGGTTAAAGCCTCTGCCTTCGGCTCAGATCATGATCTCAGGGTCCTGGGATCGAGGCCCACACTGAGCTCTCTGCTCAGTGGGGAGCCTGCTTCCTCCTCTCTCTCTGCCTGCCTCTCTGCCTACTTATGATCTCTCTGTCAAATAAATAAATAAAATCTTTTTTAAAAAGTGATGAATTTTCAAGCTGTTCTGAGGAGGTGTGTTACAGGAGAAGAGAAGTGGGGGGGGGGACCTCAACAACCACCTTCCTTTATTCCATCTAGAAAGTGAGTTATTTTAAACATACATGATTTTTGTTTTATCCATCCCAATGCTAGGCAGAGAGTTGAGAAGAAATGAATGGAATCTTTAAGTGTTAGTGAAATTTAATCCATTCATTGTTTTGAAGTAAATATCCTGGCTGTTAACAGATTGGAACATGGATCTAGGGGAGAAAACCCTCTCCTCAAAGGACAAGAACCCCCCTCAGAAAGCCCCACCCGAGGCCCTGTCAATCCCAGGCAGAAGAAACCTGCAGTAGAAGGTTTGGCCCTCTTTCAGTAGGCAATGTGGCCTGATAAGAGTAATTTATTTTCATTACTTTAATTAACAAAATTTATTTTTTTTCTGATGAGGGAAATTTGTGTGTGACATGGGTGGATAGCAAGCGACAAGTGCTGGCCGCATGGTTTAAAGAGGGAGTGAGGATGAGCTGGATCCTGTGGGAAGCTAAGGGAGCAATGCAAAGGAGTCACCGGGGACAAGGTCACTCACGACCCCGGTGAGCAAGCCAAGCCTCCTTCCCTTAAGACTTTTTGCAACCCTCATTGGAGAGGGCTCAGCATCCGTTATTCTCTGTGAGCCAGATTCCAGAAACCCACTGCTTCCTCCTCGTGAGTCCCCAATAATGATTCTCAGCAAAAGCTCCACAAAGGCCTAAGGCAACAATTAGCAACTTCCAAACTTCCCCAACTTGAGCCCAGGCTTTTGTTCTCTCTCCATGCCAATTGCCTTCTAAGCCAGCATGATCCTGGGGCCCCCAGTTGTCCTCTGCCTCTCGATAGTCGTTCTATGTCCCTGACTCTTCGTGGGCTCCCTGAGAGTCTCACATCTTCCCTAGCCTCAGTACCAGCTGGTCCTGGGGGACGATTTGTAGCCAGCCTTGTTTATGTGTCTGGCATCAGTAGGCAGAGGGGAGATTTGCTCCTCATCAGTTTGATCAATCTTTCTGCTGTTGAAGCCTCTCAATGAGTTGAAAGTGCTTTTCCCTGCTGCATGTATAGGTAGGAGTGGATCGCTTTCATTTCTCGTACAGCACCAGCGGTGCTCTAGAAAGTTGCTGCACTGCGTAACCATGAGCGCAGGTGTTTCAAGCAGACATGGAGCCATGGCAGTGCCTGACTGTGTGATCTATCTCAGCCCGTTTGCTGGTGTGCTTCACGTCAAAGGCACCGCTATTTCTAGTGCTTTAGTTCTCCTTTTCCCACCGGGGGTCTCTGAACTTCAGAAGGCCTCCAGGGATGGTTAAAAGAAGAACTGCAAAACTGCCATGATTAATTCTGATTCCTTAGGAAACTCATGCTTAGCCAAGAGATATCGTACAGAAGCCTCAAAGCTGTCTTCCTGCCTTCCTTTTAAACACATTTTTGCTCACTTTAAACACAACTTAGACAACTTCTTATGGTTCTCCTCTGTGGGACCCAGTAAAAAGCACTCCTTCTACTGGCTTCATGGTATTAATCCCCAGCTCTGATTCACAGAAAAAACTTTGCAAATGTATTGTAGGGGAGGCTAATCCCTCTTCCTCCTGCAAACCAGAGAATGAGATGTGGTATTGTCTACAAGCAAGCATCCAGACAGACCTGCCTATTGAATGCTCCACTGAGGGCAATGTTTTCACCCTGCTCAATGGGTGGAAGGAAAATAACATTGCCAAGCTCACCTGAAAGTCATTTAGAGGGTAGGACCTTCTGCATCACTTGTTCATTTCAAGGGGATTCAGG
>PITA01008090.1:13103-87124 GCA_004023965.1 Spilogale gracilis | reverse complement strand
TCTCCAAAGGCAAAGGAGACAAAAGCGAAAATGAACTTCTGGGACTTCATCAAAATAAAAAGCTTCTGTACAGCAAAGGAAACAATCAACAAAACAAAGAGGCAACCCACAGAATGGGAGAAGATATTTACAAATGACACTACAGACAAAGGGCTGGTATCCAAGATCTATAAAGAACTACTCAAACTCAACACCCAAAAAGAAGATGAACACATCAAAAAATGGGCAAGAGACATGAAGAGGCACTTCTCCATAGAAGATATACAAACGGCTAACAGACACATGAAAAAATGTTCCGTGTCACTAGCTATCAGGGAAATTCAAATCAAAACCACACTGAGATACCACCTTACACCAGTCAGAATGGCCAAAATCAACAAGACAGGAAACAACAAGTGTTGGAGAGGCTGCGGAGAAAGGGGAACCCTCTTACACTGTTGGTGGGAATGTAAACTGGTGCAGCCACTTTGGAAAACAGTGTGGAGATTCCTTAAAAAATTAAAAATAGAGCTACCCTATGACCCTGCATTTGCACTACTGGGCATTTACCCCAAAGATATAGATGTAGTGAAAAGAAGGGCCATATGTACACCAATGTTCATCGCAGCAATGGCCACAATCGCCAAACTGTGGAAAGAGCCAAGGTGCCCATCAACAGATGAATGGATAAAGAAGATGTGGTACATATATACAATGGAATACTATGTCTCCATCAGAAAGGATGAATAGCCATCTTTTGTAGCAACAGGGACTGGACTGGAAGAGATTATGCTGAGTGAAATAAGCCAAGAAGAGAAAGTCAAGTATCACATGGTTTCACTTACTTATGGTACATGAGGGGTAACCTGGAGGACAGTGGGAGAAGGAAAGTAAATGGGAAGTAGGGTAATCCAGGGAAAGAAACAAAACAACAGAGACTTTGGACACAAAAACAAACTGAGGTACTTGGAGGGAGGGGGGGTAGAGGGATGGGAGAGTCTGGTGGTGGGTACTGGGGACACCTAAAGCGTGGAGCACTGGGTGTGGGGAATGGGGAATGAATCTTCGAATACTGGAAAAAAAAATTTAAGTAACAATAATAATAATAAAAAAAACAAATATAATTTCCTGGTTGACTCATTCATTTTTTAGTAGGATGCTCTTTTACCTCCAAGTATTAGAGTTACTTCTAAATTTCCTCTTGTGACTGAGTTCAAGTTTCAAAGCATTATGGTATAAAAATATGCAGGGAATAATCCCAGTCTTTTGATATCCACTGAGACCTGATTTGTGACCCAGTATGTGATGTACTCTGGAGAATGTTCCATGTGCACTAGAGAAGAATGTGTGTTCTATGGCTTTAGGATGGAATGTTCTGTATAAACCTGTGAAATCCATCTTGTCCAGTGTGTCATTCAAAGCCTTAAGCATAACTTCAAGGGCGCCTGGGTGGCTCAATGGGTTAAAGCCTCTGCTTTCGGCTCAGGTCATGATCTCAGGGTCCTGGGATTGAGGCCTGTGTCCAGGCCTCCTCTCTCTCTGCCTGCCTCTCTGCCTACTTTTGATCTCTCCCTCTGTCAAATAAGTAAATAAAACTTTTTTTAAAAAAGCATAACTTTAAAAAATAAATGGAAAATGTATATTCTGAATACTATATTTTTTTCATTGGAGAAAACCTAAATAAATGGAAAGACATCCCATGTTCAGATTAGAAGACTTAATATTGTTAAGATGGCAATACTTCCCAAATCAATCAATACAATCCAAGTCAAAATTTGAGCTGGCTCCTTAGCAGAAATTGACAAACCGATCCTACAATTCACATAGTGAGGCAAGAGATCCAGAATAGCCCCCAAAAAACTCTTGAATAAAGAACAGCCAAGTTAAAAGACTCATACTTCTTAATTTCAATAAATAAATAAATAAATAAATAAGCTACAATAATCAGTAATCAAGGCAGTGTGGTATATATCTATAAGGGTAGACAGATCAATAAAATAGAATTAAAAATCTAGAAGCATAACCTCACATTGATGGTCAATTGATTTTCCACAAAAGTGCCAAGACAATTTAATGAGAGAAATAGGTTTTTTTTCAACAAATGGTGTTGGCATGCCACAAACAGAAGTTGGATCTCTACCACATAGAAAATTTGACTCCCAGAGAATTATAGACCTAAACTTAAGAAGTAAAACTAAAAACTCTTAAAAGTTAGGAGTAAATATTGCCTTCTTAGATACAACACCAAAAGCACAAGTAAAAAAATAAAAATGGCTAAATTAGACTGCATCAAAAATTAAGACCTTTTGTGCTTCAAAGGATGCCTTCAACAAAAAGAAAAAACAACCCACAGAATGGGAGAAAATATTTTCAAATCAGATATCTGATAAGGGACTTTTATCCAGACTACACAGAAAACACTCATAACTCAAGTGTAAAAAAGACAAATAACACAATTTTTAAATGGACCAAGGATTGGAATAGACATTTCTCCAAAGAAGGTATACAAATGGCCAATAAATACATGAACAAATGTTCAACATCATAACTCATTAAGGGAATGTAAATCATAGTCATAATGAGAGTCCACTTTACACCCACTAAAATAGCCATAACCCAAAAAAAACAACCAAGCACACAAAAAACCAAAACAAAACAAAAAAAACCATGACAAAAATGTGTGTTGGCAAGGATGGGGGGGAAATCGACACCTTCATCCATTTCTGGTGTGAATGTGAAATGATGTGGCCATTTTGGAAAAACAGTTTGGAATTTCTTCAAAAAGTTAAAAACACAGGGCGCCTGGGTGGCTCAGTGGGTTAAAGCCTCTGCCTTCAGCTCAGGTCATGATCTCAAGGTCCTGGGATCGAGGCCCGCATCGGGCTCTTTGCTCGGCAGGAAGCCTGTTTCCTCCGCTTTCTCTGCCTGCCTCTCTGCTTACTTGTGATTTCTTTCTCTGTCAAATAAATAAATAAATAAAATCTTTTTTAAAAAGTTAAAAACACAAAGTTATCATATTGCCTATCATATAGCAAATACACATTTAGGTAACCAAGAGGAGTGGAAATACATGCTCACACAAAAACTTGTATATGAGTGTTCATAGCAACATTATTCTTAGTAGCCGCAAATGTCCCTGAACTGATGAATGGACAACAGAATATTTGACAATAAAAAGGAGTGAAGCACTAGTACATGCTATGACACAGATGAACCTTGAAAACATTGTCCTAGGTGAAAGAAATCAGCCACAAAATACCACATATTATATGATTTCATTTATAAGAAATGTCTAGAATAAGCAAATCTCTAGGGACAGAAATTATAATACTGATGGCCTAGGGCTGAGGGGGTTAGGAGGAAATGGGGAATGACAGCTAACAGGTATGGATTTCTTTTTGGTGTGATGAAAATGTTCTAAAATTGATTGTGGTGATTGTGGTGAAAAACTACTGAATTGTACACATTAAATGAATGGTGTGTGAATATATCTCCAAAAGCTGTCTTAAAAGCCCCTAAAACTATAGCACTCAGTTATTTGAGTAACCGAGTCTGTCTAGACATCTGCTTAAGGTGACCCAGCACAAAGGCTTTTCTCTCCCTCTCCCCCTCCCCCATAGGTGCAAGCCCTCAGTCACACATTCTCAAGTTGTGAGGTCCCAAAGAGGTTCCAAGGCCACTTTTCTTTAGTTTACTCGATTTTCTTTCTTTTTTGTTTTTTTATAATAATTTATTTTATTTTTTCAGTGTTCCAAGATTCATTGTTTTCTTACAAGAGAGGAAAAATAATCTTCAGGCTTGGATATTTGTCATTTGTGGGGTCCTTTAAAACTTGGGTTCTTCTTATCTGTGCCTAAGGGAAAAATCAGAAGAAACTTTTGGGAGGCCCACCACAGCACATGGAGAAGGTCATTGGAAAGCTCCTGGACACTTAGTTTTTTCTCTTTAGCCCTTTAGTTCTCTTCAGAGAACGTGAAGAACCTGTCAATGTCCTCCTTCTAATTAAAGGCGCCTTCTGATTAAAGGCTAAGCATTGTTGGGTTAGATTAGTTGCCTTGACTGCCACACTAGTCATGAGTGAAGATTGAGAGGGTTTTTAATGTATTTTAACTTAAATCCTAAAACAGCTTAAATAGTCTCGGATGGCAACTGCAAACTTTTTCCTCAAGGGACAGATATTAAGTATTTCAGGATTGTTGATCATACATTTATATAGTCTATGACTGCTTTCAAGCAAGAACACAATTTAGATAAATGGGTATGGCTATGTTCCAAAGAAAATTCATTTATAAAATTGGGCAAGGGGCCCACAAGCCTAGTTTGCCAATCCCTGGTCTATGGAAGCCCCGTACTATCTTAAAACCAAAACTTCTGATGTGACAGAGTACATAGCTGAGAGATAATCAGTCTCTAACTTTCATGGTATTTTTCTCCTTACCTCCCTGAAGTGGAGCCAGCTTTATATCCTGGAGAACTCAGCTTTCCTTGTCCCAGGGGAGAGTTAAAGACTGTATTTTTAATAGTCTTCCAATCACAGAGCAATATAATGATAATTATAATAGCTGACATTTACTGAATTTTTAGTAAGTACCAGGCATGGTGCAAAGCATGCTTTATGACAATTAAATTATTTCATCATCACCATAACCCTATACAGTGGGATTTGTTATCATCCCCACTAGCTAGGAAACAGGTTTCGAGAGCTCCAACACATAGATAGCTCTGAAAAGAGTAATGATTTCAACTCAGGCACAGCCCATGATTTTAGCAGCAATATGTATTAGAAACTGGTGTGGCACAGAT
Organism: Spilogale gracilis; assembly: GCA_004023965.1. Taxonomy (NCBI): domain Eukaryota; kingdom Metazoa; phylum Chordata; class Mammalia; order Carnivora; family Mephitidae; genus Spilogale; species Spilogale gracilis. The sequence continues at coordinate 82,342 of PITA01008090.1, read as the reverse complement.
AGAAGTTTTTAAAAATTGAAGGCAAGTTAAGTAGTCTGATCCCTTAGAAAGCTGGAGTCCCCTTAAGCCAGGGAAATGGGAAGTTTCAATGAAGATGAAGACCTGTGCCACATTCCCACACAGAGCTTATAGGTTGACAAGAGCTTTGGTGGGATAAGTATGTGGGTTTCTTGGGGACTTAGCACCAAGGTTAATGGTATTGAAAGATGGTATGAAGTGCCAGTACTTAAGTCTGTCATGGAAAAAAGGGAAGAGGGATGCCTTCAGATTTCCCTTCCCTCAAGTGAACTCAGGTGAAGGACACACGGAACAGTCACTACTAACTGGTTTTCCCGAATATTTATAAGACCCTAGGACCATTTTCCATTACTGAGAGAAAGAGTGTCCAAAATAATGCTGAGTAGACACCAGGCCAACTAGATTGTTGAGGTCTAAGTTAATGAAATTTAATTTGGCAAGCTAAAAAATATGTGTTTCCTTGAAATCAAGAATCATAGAATTAATTCATGGTACAAGGTTGTGAGGGATTGTTGGAGACACTGGAGAGGAATGATGAAGAGATACTGTCTGGTGACAGCACAAAGAATAAGTTTAATGTTTCTTGTTTGAAGGAGTAGAAGAGTAGTGGTCACTGGAGGAACTCACTCTGAGGAATGGGTGGTGGGGAAAGGTTGATGTAAATAACCTAATCGGTCTTTATATATCATAGGAGGAAATGACTCAACATCTAAGCACCCAGACCAAAATTTGCTTTCTGTTTCGGTGCTAAACAGTACTGGGACCAAACTATAAATAACTTAGCTCCTTGTTCCTGGGAGTACCTGTTGCTGGTAGATAAGACCAAACTAACTACAGGGCTTACTTATCAAGATTAGCAGCTTCTCATCAACATTTGCTTCAAAGTATCATCTCATACCCACCAATCCAAAATTTGTATCCCCTTAACTCCGCCCAATTCTAATCAGTTTCTGCCTTGCAACACTTGCCTTATATCACTCAGAACTTCATACCTCTTCTCTAATCTCCCCCTTCTGAGACTCTAGTAAGATTCTGGGAAAGTGATATTCCCACAGCAGTAAATCTAAAAAACTTAAACTTGCTTGATAAGCAAGGTTTTCTGAGGAGTCAGGAGTCGACAATCCAAAGTAGATAGATTAAAAAATAGTAGGAAATGAAAAACATTTAGAGACACTGAAGTAATCCGCTGAAAATAGAAATGGTTAAAAGAGTCTCCCTCTGGTGGTGGGGAGGGATAGAGCAGGGGATAATTGTATTTCCTGTTAAGGCTTTATGTGCCAATAGCTCTTTAAACCATATGAGCATATTACTAGGGTAAAATATATTTTAAAAGTTTTAGATATTAGTAACAGTAACACAGTGGTTAGAATTCCATTTCCCCAAACCTCTGTTTATAGCAAGGGAGCTAGTATTCCTCTCTCTGGATTCAGTCCTGAAAACATAATGCATACTGGGCTAACAAGGAAACATTATAAGTCATGTCCATCCCCATGGCACAAACATAAAAGTCACAGCTAATAGACATATTTTACAAGCACAGAAATGAGGCCAAGAGAATCTAAAATATTGCTGGAGTCCATAATGCACCCTTCACCTGCTGCAGTAGAGCTTGCTAGGTAATCACGATGTGTGTGGACTGAACTTCTCTGGGATTGGGTCCCTCTCCCCAAACTGCTCTCACCACACACATTCCCAGCCAATTCCTACTCTTAACTCACTTTTACTGAGAAAAGATCACAGGGGAAGGAGTCATTTTTCTTCGAGGACAGACCTTTTCCCTCAGCCCCAATTATTTTTTAATCTTAAACCTTAAAGAGGAAATTACCTTTTCTTTTTTTTTTTTTTAAGATTTTATTTATTTGACAGAGAGAAACAGAGCTAGAGAGGGAACACAAGCAGAGGGACTGAGAGAGGGAGAAGCAGGCCTTCTGCCAAGCGGGAAGCCCGATGTGGGGCTCGATCCCGGGTCTCCAGGATCATGACCTGAGCCGAAAGCAGTCGCTTAACCAACTGAGCCACCCAGGCGCCCCAGGAAATTACCTTTTCTGATTGGAAACCCAGAGTTTCTGTCTCACTCCAGCGTGAATTTACATATTGAAGTACCTTGCTATGAGGGCACTGTGTTCAAGAAGTATTCCTAGTATGGGAGGAACAAGTAGGGAGTTATGGAAGTCTGTTGAGAGGTCTCAGCAGACCAAATGCACATAGGCTTCAGTTCAAAGAATAAATATGTATGTGATGAACTTCTTTGAAAGTACATTTTTGGATAAACACACACACATACACAAATGACATATGCAAAGAGCCTCTTTCCACAGTCAAAGACCATAAAGCAAGTTGAGTCTGGATCTCAGAATGTCTTCTTCCCTGAACCTTGAAACAAAAAGAAGCTATCTGCTGAGTCAAGTTCCCCTCACTTCAGAATCCAATCCCAGAACTGGCTAAGAGACACATTCAGGAGAGTGATGCAGGTTATTTGTCTAAATACTCCAACCCCTTGGTGGGGTGAAAGCTGGTAGAAATACCAGTAAGAGTGCACTAAATAATTATTCATTCAACAATATCTAAAGTGTGTCCACACAGTAGGCACAGCTCGAGACACTAGGGATGGGGGTGAACAAGACCAGAGTCTCTGAACACAAAAAATCCCAAACTAGTCATCTGTACACAGTAGGCACATAATAAACTTCAGGTGATCAAATGAATCAATAACTAAATTTAAATAGAAAGTCAAAAGATAAAATCACTCTTGATTGTTAGACTTTTCTAATTCTCTTACAACACATTTTAAAATGCTAATACAAAGTAGCTAAGGTGGAAAAATAGTGTGATGGGAAATGTACGTGCTACTACCTTAGAGAAAAAGGACAATACAAACTCTATGTACGGTTTTGTTTGTTAACAAGAAACAAATAGGAGGTGGGAAACCTGTAATGCAACGATCCAAAATGTTAACTGTGCTTTTCTAAGTCATTTCGAATTTTTCATCTTCATGTTTTTACTTTTCCCTTTTGTTCAATTTTCTATACTACGCACACATTGTGTGTATAAGGGTGGCAAACTGTTTTCATAAGAGGAAAACATTGCTATGGTCATTCTGCACTTAGCAATGGAACTAAGAGATCCTCAGAAAACAGACTGTTGACAAGCTAACTAGTGTCTATCAGCTCGGCCCTCCATATCACAAGACAACTTTATTTTTCTTTCTCAGATCTCATCTCTGTGTGGCACGATGGAGTTGCTCATGTTCAGAAAAGGAACCAATGACTCTGGGTCCAGGAAGAAACCGCCACAGGACGGAAGGCAGGAAACAATGAGGAACTTGTTTCAGGCAGTGTGCATCTGGCACAGGGGAGTTCTTAAGATCACACGTGGCTGGAAATATCAAATAATCGCTTGTTGGTTTTTGTTTTGTTTTGTTTTTTATTTCTTCAGTTTCCTAACTCATGAAATTGTAATAGTATATTTCATATTTACTTTCGTAGGTCTCATGGTACAAATAAACACTAACAATTACAATAATAGTTAATGTTACTGCTTACTTGCTGGGTGTCAGGCATTGTGCTATACTTCATACGTACATTATTTCATTTAATTCTCAGTCCCATGAACTAGGATTATTAGCCCTCACACTGAAAGACAAGGAAACAAAGAGCAATGGTAAAGAACTTGCCCAGATCACAATACTAGGCGGCAATGGTGACCTCAAACCCAAGTCCCACTGTGTCTCAGACTCCTAAGGACTAATATTCTCCATTATTTACTATGAATTTTCTCTTTCTGTAACAACAAGAATTTTCCAGACACGTTAGATTTTTTTTCCAAAAAAAGAGCTTTACAACCTCTACTTATCCTTTCACTCATCTCATTTTTTCAAGAAACTAAGGGTTTGTGGCACCTGGGTGGCTCAGAGGGTTAAGCCTCTGCCTTTGGCTCAGGTCATGATCTCAGGGTCCTGGGATCAAGTTCCACATGGGGCTCTCTGTTCAGCAGGGAGCCTGCTTCCCCCTCTTTCTCTGCCTGCTTCTCTGCCTATTTGTGAACTCTCTCTCTGTCAAATAAATAAAATCCTTTTAAAAAGGAAGGAAGGCAGGCAGGCAGGCAGGCTTTGGAGAAGGAAACCTAAATATTTTTTTTTAAGACTGAAAGAATTAAACTGTTACATATGATGTGATCATTTCCACATTACTTTTTGTCTTCTTATACTGAAAAAACACGTGCCATATCATTATTGGGTATTTCCACCAGTCTCAAGGGGTCCAATATAGAAACTGTGTAGGCAGGATAATATTCCTTTTGATGAATTTATTGCTTCAACTTAACATTTAGAATGTAGTGAAAAGAATCAATAAGCATATACTCTTCTTGGGACTCATAAACATTTATTTAAACAAACTCAAAGTTCCTTTTGTGTATATTCAACCTATAAACAGCCTGAAATTAGAAATTGGATCTATTCCCTTAAAAATCTCAGACAAAATCATAGTAACTGGAAAAGGGATTGTATAAGACATCAATGGCATGTATACTCTCAAGGAGCATTATCTCCTTCTATTATTTGATAATTATGCAAACTGGAGAGGTCAGATTTGGTTAAATGTCCCCCTTCTATTCATGGTCGTTAGAGCAAAGAGGAGTGGTTCTCAAACTCAGGACTCTTAAGAAAAATTGAGACTCACAACCTCCCATTTCAGAGATTCTGCCTGCTTTGGACATCTGGGAATCGCTACATGATAGTGTCCCCTGGGATTTCATGCAGATGGCACATGGCTCACGCTGTGAGATACTGCCATGGACAACAGCAAAGAAAAGTCTGGGCTCAGGAGCCCAGCACATCTGTTTGCATCATGACCCTGCCTCTTATGAACAAGGTGTCTTTTGTCAAGTAACTTAATCTAGAGTCTCCAAGCCTGTTGCTTCATTTGTGAAATGGAAAGATAGCAAGAGTATCTTGCAGAGTTGTGAGAATTTTTTAAAATAGATTTTATATGTATCTATTTTAATATTTACATTTATATATTTATATCATATGTATATATAGAGAGAAACTAACCATATTGTCTAACACAAAGTAAATGCTCAAACACTCCAGCTTGCTGATACTAAATTATTTTAAAAGAGGAAGCCCCAAAGCTATAAAACCTCCTGCTGTCACGTTCTCTTTATTTCTGTCTCCTCTCAGGGATATTGACTTGCCCTTATATTTTCTCTTTATTAAATCTTCCATGAATATTAATCTTAACTCGCTTTGATCATGAGATTCCCAAATTTTGTAAATGCAGTATTAGGCATTCAAACAGTTCTCTCTACACTTCAAAATACTAGAACATTAGGATAATCTGTTGCCTAATTTGGCCTTAGTTGGTACAATAATTGTATCTGGTCTCCCTGGATCCATTTAGGTGGTGAATAAAATAAATCCCAAAGCACAGAAGATCTATGAATTAGTTATCAAAGTATTGTGCAGACATTTTCCACTAACAGCATTCTGCATATGTTTTATTTTTAAATATTACACATGTCAACCCAAGAATGGAGACTATATGGTTTCCTTCCATTATCTTTGACTAATACTTGGATTTTCCATGTCTACACATTATAGAATCTTTGCCTAAAGTATTATGCTGTACTTTGGATTACAGAGCATGGTAAAAATGTTTTAACATTAAAATTGAGGTTTCCAGGGGATTTGTGGGGTTTTTTGTACTTTTTATTGATATATAATATTCATATAGTTAAGTACACAAATCTTAAGGACACTGCTCGATGAATTTTGACCAAGTGAACACACTCCTATAATCACCAGTGCAACTGAGATCTAGAACATCACCAGCACCAGAGAAGGCTCCCTCCCCCACAGGAAACCTCTACTCTGACCTCCATCACCGTGATTAACTTCATCTACTTCTGAACTTTAAATACACATAATCATGAAGCATGGATTTCCCCTTCAGTATCAAGGCTGTGAGATTCAACTATATTTTTGTTTGTAATGGTAGTTCATATTTCTTTCATACATATATCTATATTCCATTGTATGCATGTGTCACAAATTATCAACTTGTAGACATTTCTGTTTAGGGCTATTACAAATAAAGTGACTTTTAACATTTCACCCATGTTAATCAGTGTACATGCGCGTGTAGGGCAGAATTGCTGGATGGTAGGGTAGGCAAAAGTTTAGTTTTAGTTAATGTTGCTAAAAAAAATATTTTATCAGTTTACATTCCCACCAGCAGTATACAGAGCTCTAGTCACTCAACAGTCTCACCTATTTTGGTATTCTCTGACTTTTCATTCTACTCATATTGGAGGATATGTAGTGATAATGCACTAACATTTTCATTTGCATTTTTCTCCGGACTGATTAAACTGATCTTTTCTTGTCTGTTTTGGATAGTTGCATCACTTTTTTAACTTCCTCAGATTTTTGCCAGTTTTTGTTTTGAGTTACCCATTTTTGTTTTTTCAAATTTTTAAATAACGTGGGGACATAATTTTAGACTTACAGCAAAGTTGTAAAGATAATGCAAGGACTTCCAGTGTACCCCTCACCTACTCTCACTCAGTGTTAACATGTTACCTTACCATGGTTGCGTTTGTTAAAGCTTAGAAACCCACACTGGTACATTTTTATTAAATAAACTTCAAGCTTTTTTTTTTTTAAGATTTCATTTATTTACTTAGTTGATAGAGAGAGAGAAAGAAAGAGAGAGACAGCAAGAGAGGAAACACAAGCAGGGCCAGTATGAGAGGGAGAAGTGGGCTTCCCACTGAGCAGGGAGCCTGATGTGGGGCTCAATCCCAGGACACGCAGATCATGACCTGAGCCGAAGGCAGATGCTTAATGAATGGGCCACCCAGGCACCCCTAAACTTCAGGCTTTATTTGGATGCCTCCTTTTTTGCCACTATAATGTTCTTTTTCTTTTCCATAATCCAAACCATGCTAGCACATTGCATTTAATCACTATGTCTCATTAGTCTCCTCTGGTCTATAAGAGTTTCTTAGTCTTTTCTTGTTTTTTGTAACCTTGATGGTTTTGAGAGGTATCAGTCAAATACTTTGCAGAATGTCCCTCATTTTGAATTTGTCTAATGGCTTTCTAACGATTGGATAGAGATTGTGGATTTTGGAAAGAATAATCTGACATTTGTCACCACTTGCTTTATGACTTAGAGAATGGTTTATTTTAATAAACATTTCATGTACTAAAGGGTATTATACTAAGCAAAATAAGTCAATCAGAGAAAGACAAATTATCATATGATCTCACTGATATGTGGAATTTAAGAAACAAGGTAGAGGATCATAGGGGAAGAGAGGAAAAAAGTGAAACAAGACAAAACCAGAGAGGGAGACAAACCATAAAAGACTTTTTTTTTTTTTAAAGATTTTATTTATTTGACAGAGAGAAACACAGGCAGAGAGGGAACACAAGCAGGGGGAGTGAGAGAGGGAGAAGCAAGCTTCCCGCCCAGTAGGGAGCCCGATGTGGGACTCGATCCCGGGTGTCCAGGATCATGACCTGAGCGGAAGGCAGTTGCTTAATCAACTGAGCCATCCAGGTGCCCCCATAAAAGACTCTTAATCTCAGGAACCAAACTGAGGGTTGCTGAGGGTGGCAGGGAGGGGTAGGGTTGCTGGGTTATGGAAAAAATAAAAATACAAATTAAAAAAATAAATAAATTTACCACATTACAATTTTTCATTTATCTGATCTTTTTGTGTTCCTTTTCCTTCTTTCTTGCATTGTGTTTGATTAATCAATTGTTTTTACCATTCCATTTTCTCCCTTTTATTAGATTGTTATAGATTTTTTTGTTCATGTAGTATTTACCTTAACTATTGCAACATACCCTTAAATTAGTAATTGTACCACTTCTCAGTTAATGCAAGAATCTCACACCTTAACTGCCATTACTCTTCTCTTGCCTTTTGTGCTACTGTTGTCACGTACTTCAATTCTACGTATTGTTTATTAGAGGTGCAGAGAGAAGGAGAGAATCTTCAAAGGACAAAACAAGCTCAGGGTCCCCCTACTACTCCACCATCTTAACTCATTCCTTAGAGGGAGAGAGAGAGTCTTATGCCCAGACTCCATGCTGGGCATGGAGGCCCATGTGTGGCTTAATCCCATAACTCTGAGATTGTGACCTGAGCTGAAACCAAGAGTACAACACTTAACCAAATGTGCCACTAGGCATGCCAATTCTGCATATTGTTTAAACCCACAAGATCTTATTACTATTGTCTTAAAAAATCAATATTTATTTGGAGTTATCCATATATTTATCTTTTCTTCTGTTCTTTATTCCTTTCTTCATTTCCAGGTTAAGATCATTAACTTTTTTCTTTTTAAGATTTTATTTATTTACTTGAGAGAGAGAGAGAGAGAGCACAAGCCAGGGAGGAATGGTAGAGGGACAGGCAGACTCCCTGCTGAGCAAGGAGCCCGATGTAGGGCTCAATCCCAGGACCCTCGGACCAAGACCTGAGCCAATGGCAGACACTTAAACAACTGAGCCATCCAAGCACCCCTAAGATCATTAACTTTCTGCAAAGAATTTCCCTTAGAGCTTATCTTGGTATGGGTTTTCTAGCAATGATTTCTCTCCATTTTTATTTGAATGAAAGTATCTTTATTTCACCTTCATTTTTGAAAGGGTTTTGTCACTGAGCATAGAATTCTTCTTTGGCAGTTATTTTCTTCCTGGTGTTTATATATATTATTGGTTATCTGCTAGCTTTCATTATTTCTTTTTTTTTTATTTAAAAAAATTAATTTAAATTCAATTAATTAGCATATAATGCATTATTAGTTTCAGAGGTAGAGTGCAGTGATTCATCAGTCTTATATAATACCCACTGCTCATTACATCACATGCCCTCCTTAATGTTCATCACCCAGTTACCCCATTCCCCCAATTCCCCTCCAGCAAACCTCAGTTTGTTTCCACTGCTTAAGAGTCTCCTATGGTCTGTCTCCCTCTCTGATTTCATCATTTTATTTTTTCATTTCTTTTGAAATGTCAGCTGTCAGTTTATTCTTGCTTGTTTAAGGACATTCATCTATTTTTTTCTTGAAATATTATTCAGATTTTCTCTTTATAGGTGTCATCATTTTTTTCCAGTGATATTTTGTATTTATTCTGTTTGGGGTTTATTGGGCTTCATGAATCTGCAGTTTCATACCTTCCATTTGGAAATTATTTGGCTATTGTATCTTCAATATTTCTTCTGTTCCATTTTCCCTCTTACACATTATTAGATATTTTTATAAAGTCTTATGTAGGCTCTATGCTCTTATCTTTATTTGCTATTTATTTTTCCTCTCTGCACTTCAAGCAATCTTTTCTACCTACCTACTTTTGGCCCATTAATTCTCTGTTCTGTTATGTCTAATTTTCAGTTAAACTCATCTTTTGACTTAATTCTTTCTGTTCTCGAACTTTAATTTAGTTATACTTTTAGATTTTAATTTTATGGTGACATTACCTATTTTTTACCTCATTTATTTAACATGTTAATCATGTTATTTCTAAATTATATCTCTGTTAACCATGATATTGCATTGCTCACAGACCCATTTCTATTGTCAGGGTTTTTTGTTTTGTTTTGTTTTGGGGTTTTTTTTCTCCTTAGCTTTTTGTCATTTGGTCCTGTTTCCTGGAATAGCTGGTAATTTGGGACCAAATGTTGACATTATGCATGAATGATTGTATGAACTATAGATAATGTTCTAGTTCTCCAGAGAATATTTTCTTTTTTTTTGCCTAACAGGCAGGAAATTTTGATCCAGTTAAAACGGAAATAATTGGAGCCAAGTTTTAAGACTTTGTGAGGGCTGGAGTGCCTGGGTGGGGTCATCCTAATTAAGTGTCTGATTCCTGATCTCAGCTCAGGTCTTGATCTCAGGATCGTGAGTTCAAGCCCTGCATTGGGCTCTATGATAGGTGTGGAGCCTACTTAATACAAAATAAAAAAAGACTTTGTGAAGGCTGATCTATTACTTATTTATCGCTATCACAAGCCATGGTACTTCAGAAGCCTATTTTTAAAACCTGGGAATTTATTGAGATCTCTTCTCCTTGGCAGGTTCTAAATTAAAATTTTTGTCTCTCTTAGCACCATGCAAAAAGCTCTGATTAGCTTTTTAACTGCTTAGCAACTAGTTCTTTATGGGTTTCTTAGGCCCTTGCTCCATGCATGCTCAGTTTAATAATTAGCCTTATGTCTGATTTTAGGTTAGAATAAATAATTCAATGCAAACTTAGATTTGCTTCACCTTTCCCTTCATTTGTGGGGAAATTGCATAGAGAATTCCAGATCACTTATCTGAAATTCCTGTTCCTTCAGGATCTTGGCCTCATAAGTTGTGACTACATTAAGAATGCTGAAGTTAAATTTGTGATTCCCCATCCTAGTGATATTGCTGCAAGCTGTAAGTCTCTGCTTTCTCTTCACTGTCTATGCCCCACAAGGGAAATTAACAAATATTCCAAAAACAAAGCATAAGTAAATGTAGGACTCACCTTATGCTTTTCCCCCATCTTCTTGAGATCCTGGCCCTTTAAGTTTTAGACACCTTGTTTTTCTGTCTGATGGCTTCATACAGCTATTATTTTGCATTTTACAGGGATTTTATTGTTTTTACAATGGAGAGTTTAGTCTAATACTAGAGAATTTGGTTTTAATTTAACTTACTATTGCTCAACATCTAATGTAGTTGAAATCAACCTTTAAGTACAGTGATACTATATACCAGTTTAGTATCTGGGATGCTTTTGATTTATGGCTCTTATTCTGAAACAACAATAACTAGTACCCTCTTTCATTCTCAAAGTGTCTAGTACATGCAATAAGGGATATGATGATGATTACCCTATCTCTGAAGGTTCTTTCATCTTTCTTCTGGCCTCCATTAAAATAGTCATTAATTTTTTATAAAAGAATGTCAAATGACAATAAAAATTAAAAATAAAAATAAGAAAAGAGAGGGAGATTTTGCTCTTTTGCAGTCACTGTGGCATAGCACCATGAGCAGTTAAATCTCCTATGACACCCTCTACAAGGCAGTGCAGAAAGCACCACACAGGAACCGATGGAAACACCAGAAGTTTTTGGACACCATGGAGCAGCAGATCAACCTGAAGAGCTATGATGCTCAGAAGGACAAATGCTTCTTGGGCACCATTAGGCTTAAGTTCACTCCCTGCCTCAAGTTCTCTGTGTGTTTGCGGGAGACCAGCAGCACTATGATGAGGCCACAGCTGTGGATATCTCCCACATGGACACTGAAACATCAAAGAAACTTACCAAGAACAAAAAAATTCATCAAGAAGTTGGTCAAGAAGTATGATGCTTTTTTGGCTTTGGAATATCTCATCAACAGATCCCATCAATCCTGAGCTGAGGCCTAAATAAGCCTGGCAAGTTCTCTTATTTACTGACCCACACTGAGAACATGGTGGCCAAAGTTGAAGAAGTGAAGTCCCATAATCAAATTCCAAATGAAGAAGGTGTTCTGTCTGGCGATGGTCATTGGCCTCATGTAGATGATAAAGGATGGGCTTTTGTACAATGTCCCTTTAGCTGTCAATTTTCTGGCGTCTGTTCTAGAAGAACTGGCAGAATGTCTGGGCTTTATATGTTAAGAACACCATGGGCAAGCCCCAGTGCTTATACTAAGACACAGCTTAATAAAGTTTTCTGCCATCATTAACACACACACACCCACACCCACACACAGGTTTCATATATATTATTTGTGTATGCCTTAGAATTAGTATTTCTTCTATTTAATGAATTTCTGAAACATTATTCTGGAATCAGAAAAAGAAGTTCATAAATTTAAAAGACCAACAAGATTTCCACATGTTCAAGTGGATAATCAATTCCAGTGTATAAAACATTATAATATCATGTGTGAAACATAAACAAGGATATGAATATAACGTATTCATTTACAAAAATCAACTGTTTTTCTACATATATAATTTTCTTAATCTCATAGGACTATAAGAAACCTTAAAATGATTGAACTCAACCAAATACTCCTTTAATGATAAAGACATTGTTGTCCCAAAAGTTAATTTAGGGTGATCTGAATGACTTATCCAACATCACAGACAGATCCTGAACTCTTCTGACTTCCAAGTTCAATACAATTCCATAGCTATAAACTACCCCACCCAGTGATTTCCTATTAGCAAATTCTTCCTCTTCCTATAACAACAAACACTTCCCACTCTAATGTCCTAGTACACAAAGATAAAAGGTTTGGGAATCCTTCCATATTGAGTTATGTACAGACAAGACTTATAAATTATAAAAAGGGCAAGATTTAGGCCTTTCATACTAGGCTATAAAGGGCAAGAGATCTTCCTGTGAATTTCATAAAGTAATCATTAATATTTCTATTCACTAAACATTTGCCAGAATACCTACTGGGTAGTCCCCAAGGATTTTGAGTTGCAGATGGTTCATTAGGATTCTTTGTTTATTTCAAATGGAAGAATTTACAGAGTACATGATTTATTAGGTAGCTGCAGCAGACACATCTGGTGCCCTGAGTCACATCTGCCTAGACTTACATCTGATTTTAACCAGGTTGGAATAGATAATTCCATGAAACCTGGATTTGCTTCATCTGACAACATCTCACCTGTAGCCCAAAGAGTGTCTCTAGTTTCTTCCTGATTGTTGTCTTGGATACTAACGGGAGTTTTCTTGGCCCTTAATATGTGCAGGGAAAGGGTGGGAGGCAATCTTGACCAATGAGCAAGAATTAATGGATAAACATTCCTGCCTCCTAATCATTGTGTAGATAATTCTGGGAGGCATTCTATATGTTTCTTAGGATGTTTCAGGAGAACGAAGCTCTGTTATCCACAGAGACAGTCTCGAAACATCACACTTATGCTTCTCCTTTTTCTCATTTCCAATTTCATTCCTGTTCCAACATCACCTCTCAAATAAACATGCACACAAGTCTTTGTCTTGAGGTATGCTTTTGGAGGAACCCCAGCCACATAATGCTCAAACACTAAATTCTCCACTTACAAAATGACCTTGTTTCAAACCTCGCAACTTGAGTTTCAAGTATGAAGACTCCTCCATCGCTTCTATTTCTATGGCATGTTTTGCTAGACAGTAAAGGATAATAACTATAATGAATGTGTTCTATTATGATGCCATCTAGTGGCAAGGATGAATCAAAACTCATGGCATCCAAGTGATCATGTTGTAAATACTACATTTAAAACCTGGTAATTTCACATTCCATGAGAAAGATAGATGCATTCAAGAGCAGGCAATCTTACCACAATTCCATTGAAGGTCAAAAAGATAAATGTTTGTGACAGGATATTAAAAGGTTGGGATAATTTTATGATATGTAGGTAACACAAGCTAAGACAATGATAAAGATAATCAAATCTCACGCATGAAAAGGCAAAAGCTAATCGCCTACAAGGTCAGGTAGAGCTCTACCTCTATGTTTTGATTTAGCTGAGCATAAAGCCATATTAAGCACACAAAATTGGTTCACACAGTATAGAAATCTGCCCCAACAACCCAGCCAGTGCTAAAGTGATCTCAGCGTAGAAATAAGCAGTGACATGCAATAGTAGTAGTAGTAGTAGTAGTAGTAGTAGTAGTAGTAGTAGTAATATTACAATAGCAGCTATCATTTAGCGAATACTTATTATGTTCCAGGCCCTGTGCTAAATATTTTATCCATGTGATCCCACTTAATTTTTATAACAACCATAGAGGGTAGGTACTGCCAATATCCTCATTTGCATATAAAGAAAAGGAGGCTTGGAAAAAAGTTTTAAAAATCTCAAAGTCACACACCCAGTAAAGAGCAGAAAGAGGTTGAAACCCAGGTCTGTCAGGCTGCGAAGTCTGTTCTCTTACCCAGTTCATATTTCAGGCTACATCAGAAATCATGACTAATTTTATGCCGCATACATTGTTAGTGATTATTATCAATAATGACCGCCCCTTTTTACAGATAGAGTGCTAAACAGTCACAGTTAAATATTTTGCCTCAAGTCACCCAGAAATCAGTGGCCTGCCTAAATTAAGACTCTTTGGTCACTGGACTCTAGTCAAAACTTACATTCTTTCTCTTGACTGACTTCGGCCAGCAATTAATTTATATCCCTAAGCAAAAGATCTGATTGCCTTATTTAGGTTGTATAACTGGAAATGCTATTATTAGATAAGATAATCTACAGAACTAGGAAAAAATCTATCCTGGAGAGTTTGACTCTATGATGTCTTCTGACATGAGTTTCACATTTTCAATCAGGTTTGGGGTAAATCAGGTCTCAGTAGTCAGCATATATTTTCCTAGCAGTCCATCCTAACATAAGAATCAGGGAGGAGATGGACTTACCGTCAAGGTGTATGGAGTTTGATCATGATAAAAAACAGAATCTCTCCAGTTATGGCATATCCTCTTTAGAGAGAAGAAAAAAATCTTCTGGATTCTGTTAAACAACTGTTAGTGCAACTTTGGGTGAAATGTTTAAACTTCCTGGACCTTAGGGTTTCATCTTTGAATAAGAAAAATGAAATCAATGCTACGGAGTGATGACAAGATTCATCTACGTAAATAACCAGAATAACACATGATATGTGGTGGTAGAACATTAAATGATTTTTCTTTTCTTTTATATCTTTACTTTGTTTCATTAAGGATTGTTTATTTTTATTTTTTTAAGATTTTATTTATTTGAGAGACAGACAGAGAGAGCACAAGCTGGAAGGAGAGGGAGAAGCAGGTTCCCCAGAACAGGGAGCTCAACATGGGGCTTGATCCCAGGACCCTGGGATCATGACCTGAGCTGAAGGAAGATGCTCAACCAACTGAGCCACCCAGGGGCCCCTCATTAAGAGTTGTTTAAGTTGCTTATGAAAAAAGTCTCCAAAAAAAATGTTATCTCTCTTCTTCTTTCTTCTAGTCCAAAGAAGAAACGTTCTTTCAGCAGGTTGAACACCATATAGGACCTGAGAAATTAATATATTTGGAGTATCTGGGTTTCCCAATAGAGGAAAATTTAGCAATATCTAACCCCTTCCAAGTGTAAATACCATTTGATCCACCAATTCCACTGGTAAGATAAAAGGTTGATGTACAAGGGTATTCACTACAGCATTAATTTTAATGGGAAAATATTTTATCTAAATGTCCATCAGTAGAAGATTGGTTATATAAATTACAGTAGACAGTACATCTATAGACAAGAATAATACATACCTAGAAAAAATTACAGAATGCATTTTTAAGTGAGGAAGCAAGGTATATAGAACATTATGCATAATATACTACTATTGTATTAAAAGGAAAGAAAATAAATATATATTAATATTTCTGTGTGTGCATTAAAAAATTCTAGAAAGATACTTGAAAATTTGCAGTTTCTGGTGAGTGGGGAGGGAGAAAACTGAATCCACATGTGAAATGGGTGAAAAGGAGATTTTTCACTGTATTCCACATTTTCTAAACCAGTGGCAAAAATTTAATAAACTAAAATTTTAAAATATGATAATTGGATTTGTACCCACTTCTAAAAGATAACAACAGAATGTTAAAGTTTGCCACCTTACCTCATATATTGTCTAATAGGCAAATGGATGAGCTGAGCCATAAGCTACTGGATCTTTCCATATGAAGACCACCATCACATCTTGGAGACAGAGAACCACCCACATCTATGACTATTTCCACTACTTGTATGTTGGTCACTATTTTATTTTTCTGATGCTGTTCTAGTAACAGAACCACATGCTGGCTATTCGTAGGTGAAGTAAAGACTCATTACTGACTTTTAACATAACTGGCAGCAGATGCCCATACCGTTAATTTCCTTAAAAAACAAACAAGTTAGAAGGCCCCATTATGAACGCTTTTCTGAAGGTATTCTATTTCATGAGCATTTCCTTATTTGAACTCAGAATTTCTTTTTCTACATCATATGCATACTCCAGCAAGAAAACATGAGAACAATAAATTTCTTTTACAATGCCAGAGAGTCATCCCTTGACTTCTATAATACACACTCAACAATATAACTTAAATGTTCACACTTAACTTCCTGACTTCCTAAATTAAATATGCTACTACTCAACATTCCCAACCACAGCACACCACACTACCACTACACCTCAATGCTTAGGTTACAGTCCTTAGAGCCAAACTTGATTACCTCTTTCTTTCACGTCCCATATCTGGTCTACCAGCAAGCCATGCCAGCCCTACAATACAACATAAAGAAAAGAGCAAAGATTTGTAAACTAAAGAACATAATTCTAAGTAAATTATCATTGAACATGATTGCAAAGCATAGAAGGAAGAAAACAATAATGATAAGAGAAGAAATTAATGACATAGGTCACACAAAATAATACCAAGAAATGAACCAAAAGGAAAAGCTGGTTCTTTGAAGACCTTGATCAAATTGATAAACCCTGAGCAAGACTGATGGGAAAAGAAAAAAAGCCTGGAAATTATGAATATCAGGAATAAATGAAAAGTATCACAAGAGATCCTGTAGACAGTAAGAGGATAATGAGAACTAGCAATTTTATGCCCATAATGTTGACAAGTTATAGCAAATGAACAATTGTTTTAAAAATACAACTTACAAAAACTTGTAGAAAAAAATAGATAAAAATTTGAATAATCAATAAGTAACACAAATGTAAAGTACGAAAGTAAAATAGTACTTATTCACAAATGATTTGGCTTTCTACATAGAAAACCAAAAACAATCTATTATTTTAAAACTAGTAGAATTAATAAGTGAATTTAGTGAGATTATAGGACAAATGGTCAATATGCAAAAATCAGTTGTATTTCTCTATATTAGCAGCAATTAGAAAATTAAAACTTAAAATACTATTTTTTTGAGATTTATTTAATTATTTGAGAGAAAGAGAATGAGACAGAGAGTACAAGAGGGGAAGGTCAGAGGAAGAAGCAGAACACCTGCCAAGCAGGGAGCCCGATGTGGGACTCAATCCTGGGACTCCAGGATCATGACTTGAGCTGAAGGGAGTTGCTTAACCAACTGAGTCATCCAGGTACCCTAAAATACCTTTCTAATAGCATAAAAAACCATAAACACTGAAGAATGAATGTAAGTGGGAAAATAGTACAACTTTCACACTGAAAACAACACGATATTGCCAAGAAAAATTAAAGAAGTCATAAATAAATGAAGAGGCATACCATGATTAGAAGATTCAATATTATGAAAATGTCAGTTCTCTTCAAACAGATCTGCAAATTCAGCAGTCCCAAACAGAATTTCTTTGGGGTTTTTCTTATAGAAATTGACAAAAGTAATTCTAAAATTTACTTAGGATTTCAAAGGGATTAAAGATAACCAAAAGAATAAAAAATAGAAAAGTTAAATTGAAAGACTCCCTATCACTTGCTTTCAAGACTTACTATAAACCTACAGTAGTTAAAGCAAAAGTTACAAGATTATTCACTATGGAAAGAACAGGTTTTTTTGAATAAATGATGCTGAATTAAATGTATATTGTGTAAAGGAAGATGAAACTCACTTCCATGTCACATTATACAGAAACGTTTACTTGAAATCAAACACAGACCTTAACATAAAACTAAATTTGATACTTCTAGAAAAAAAAAAACATAGAAAACATTCACAAAGTTTTTGAGGTAGACAAAAATTTCTTAGAGATTTAAAAACATTACTTATAAGAGAGTTTTTTCCAAAACCCTAATCTTTTGCTTGAAAATTCAAGTTTTATCATTGGCAACAAATCTGTCAGTTACTTTGAAAAGACAGGCTAACATTGTTCATTCTTGAGAAAACTTTTGACAAAATGTCTGCCAAACACCTAAGTCTAAATAAGCATAGTTTATTCTATGAGAAAACCAGCTAGTTTAGCTTGCAACTCAAAACATCACCCAAATGTTCCCCAGCCTAGATACAGACATTGAACTTTGTTATGCAGCATAAATAAGTACTTTATGCAAATTTCCCCCATTTTGTCACACATTATACTAGAAAGACTCATATTCAGGAGTGGAGATTTTAGCAAAAAACTAATCATTTATACTTTTTTTAAAAAGATTTTATCTATTTATTTGACAAAGAGAAACACAGCTAGAGAGGGAACACAAGCAGGGGGAGTGAAAGAGGGAGAATCAGGCTTCTTGCCAAGCAGGAAGCCCAATGCAAGATTGGATCCCAGGACTCCAGGATCATGACCTGAGCTGAAGGCAAATGCTTAACAACTGAGCCACCCAGGTTCCCCTCATACTTTTTCAAAAAAGACGTCCTTAAGCAAAGCTGGGCTTTTTTTTTTTTCTTTAACTGTGACTGCATGACAGTGAGGAATACAATGTCACAGGCAGTTTGGTGCACTGCCTTGATGCATGCTACGGCACTAATGGTTTTACCCACCCTTGCTTTTGCACCATTCGTACAAATGTCAATCAATCAATCAATCAATCAATCAATAATAAAACAAATGTTGATCCAGTAAAGTCAGCAAATAACATTTTACTGTTATAATAAAAAATTCTTTGGACCTTATGAATTGCCTGCCAGGGGTCTGCAGATTTTCTGTGCAACTGGTAGAAATACATGTAAAGGCCTGAAGGAGACAGATTAACCAAAGCCACAAAATAAACTGCAATTTGCATTTGTTCATTCAGTTAGGTAATTAGTAAGTATCTGCTATATTCCAGGCCCTACTGGCACTACCAATATAGTGATGAATAAAATGAGTCATCTCCCTTCTCAAGGAGATTTCATGTAGGCAGGGGATTAGGTAGGCTGAGGGGTGGGAACAGGGAAGAAAATACACAAATTATTCCATTGTATGAATATATGACAATTTGTTTATCCATTTACCTCTTTTTTTTTAATGATTTTATTTATTTATTTGACAGAGAAAGACACAGTGAGAGGGAACACAAGCAGAGAGAGTGAGAGAGGGAGAACAGGCTCCCTACAGAGCAGAGAGCCCAATGCAGGGCTCAATCCCAGGATCCTGGAATCATGATCTGAGCCAAAGGCAGAGCCTTAATGACTGAGCCACCCAGGTGCCCCTTCATTTACCTCTTAAAGGACATTTGGGTGGTTTCCATTCCTTTTGTTATCCAGAATAAACATTTTGTGCACTAGTTTCTCTCTCTCTCTCTCTCTCTTTTTTTTTTTTAAGTAATCTCTACACCCGTGGTGGGATTCAAACTCACAGTCCTGAGATCCAGAGTTGCAGGCTCTACCAACTGAACCAGCCCAGTAGGCCCACTAGTCTCTTTTTGAACATATGTTTTCATTTCTCTTGAGTAGATAACTAGTTGTGCAATGGTTGGGTCATAGAGAAGATAAATGGTTCTCAGTTGGGGGCAATTTTGGCAATGTCTAGGGACATTTTTGTCATGATTGGGGAGATGATCTAGTGGCCAGGGATACAGCTAAACATCCTACAATACACAGGACAGTAACCACAGCAAAGGACCAACTGCCCCAAGCTATCAAAGCATTAAGGTTGAGAAACTTGGGCCAGATATATGTTTAAATTTTAAGGAAACATCTAAACTGCTTTGTAATGGAATTGTGCACTTTTGCACTCCCAACAGCAAGGTATGAGTTGCAGAGAGAGTGTTAGTTTCAAGAACTTTTTATCATCCCAATAATTTCTGTATCCATTAATGACTCCCCATTCCCACTGCCCTCCAGCTTCCAATAACCTCTGTTCTTCCTCTGTCTCTGTGAATTTTCCTAGAGTAGATACCTCATATAGGTAAAATCACATACTATTTATCCTTTTTTTGTGGTTGGCTTATTTCACGCATCATAAGGTTTTCAAGGCCCATCTGTGTGGTAGTCAATGTCAGAAATTCATTCCTTTTTTTTTTTTTTTAAGATTTTATTTATTTGAGAGAGAGAGAGAGAGAGAGGAAACACATGTGTGTCTGAGCAGTGTGGGGGGGGGGGCAGAAGGAGAGGGAGAAGTAGGCTTCCTACTGAGCAGGGAGCCCATTGCAGGGCCCAATCCCAGGACCCCAGGATCATGACCTGAGCTGAAGGTAGATACTTAACCGACCGAGCCACCCAGGTGCCCTTTTTAAGACCAACACTCCATTGTGTATATATACCACATCTTGTTTATGAATTCATCTGTCTATGCATGACTCTTTGTAAATAATATTGATAGGAATGTTGTTGTACAAGTATCTTTTTGAGACAATACTCTCAATTCCTTTGAGCATATACTTGGAAATGGAATTTTTGGATCGCATAAAATTCTATTTTACCTTTTGAGTAATCCTCAATAACTTTGAGGAGTATAAAAGGGTTAGAGACAAAAACGTTTGAGAACTGCTGTCCCAGAACAGCCCAGCTTTGTCTGGATAAGTTCTGTTTGTTAAATTCAAGGTGAAGACCAGCATCATTTCTTAAGAAGAATGTCAAGTCCACCCCTCCTCTGCATGGCCCATGTGTTCCTCCCTCTAGGTTCTTAGTACATTGTATTTTTATCACCTGTTAATGTCACTTACCCTTCTCTAAACTATAAATTCTTTGAGGGTGACATTCAGATCTCTTCCATTTGTGTGTACACTCAATGTCTGGAATATAATAGTGCACAAGAAATACTGTGACATATTTGAAGGATATTAAAGATGATTATTTGAAATGCTCTATAGGAGGATTGATAAAGAATTTCACTTATATGTCAACCCTAATTACCTGATAATGGCTGCTTGGAATGCTGTGTTGAGAAGGATTCTGAGGGCATCTAGAGGCTTAGCAGGAAGAAATAAAGGGACTAATTAGCAATGCAAGTGGGCTGTAGAAAGATCTACACCTAGACCAGCTGCTAAGTCCCTTTCAGTTCTAACATTCCATGCAGGAAAATGTCATTATTTTTGTCTTCAAATATCATCATTATTAGTTTAGTCTAAAAATCTGATACATCTTTTATTAGTAAATTAAATGTGACTATGTTGTAAAATCCACTGGATAAAAAACACAAATATTCCCTCCTCGGTCTGCATTTCTACTCTTGAATCCTACCAAGATCAAAAGTTCCTTATAGAATTCTTCATGGATTTTTACAAATACATCACTGCAATTTTATGATAATATGAGGCTGTTAGACTCGAAATGACTCACACTGCTTTCATCTGGGGACACATTCCTTACCCGAGTAGCATTCAGACACAACTATATACAGCCTATATTTCAGTTTATTTCTAGTTTCGTGTCTTTGGTTTTATTTACAAAAGACTATATACATGGTTATAAAATGAAAAACATTTGAGTATGTATTATTATATTATTTATCCAATCTCTCCAGTTATAAATAGATATTGGAGTTAAAGAAATTACTGGCTAGGCTAAAAAAAAAAAATTAATGATGTCTTAGAAGAAAGACTAACGGGACACATTTGAATGCAGAGTCTGAAATCTTTATGGCCTCCATTTCAGAAAAAATAAAAGGAAGACATATATAAATTAAATGTGGGTATGTTATTACCCATGTGGGTAACATAACACACTGGTATATCACAGTATTAATTTATCAACAGATTGATCCATAGATGTTCAAATTGGACTGGAGATGTTACTCCCAGAGAGATCCTTTCATTTGTGCTGTTTAGATGTGTCCTAAGATTACTAGGCCTCAGAGAATGAGCTATGTACTTATCTTAAACTCACCATGGACAGTGCAGAATCAATAAATGAGGAATTGAGAATTTCATGAAAATCTAAGTGATACTACCTTCCTAAAGGAATAGAAAAACACCTTCTAATTTCTTTCTTTTCTTTTAAGATTTATTTATTTACTTATTTGACATAGAGAGAGAGCCAAGCAAGAGAAGGGGCAGGCAGAGAGAGAGGGGCAGGCAGTGAGCAGGGAGCCTGATGCAGGGCTCGATCCCAGGATCATGACCTGAGCCAAAGGCAGACACTTAGCCAGCTGAACCACCCAGACGCTACAAAAAACATCTTCTAATTTCTTGAGGATAGAAGAAAAGGAAGAGGGAGGTTTTTTTCCACATGCATATATGTGGAGAACAGCTGATAAACAAGGAATAGGATACAAAATGACTTTGCAACCAAGGCACCAAAAAATACCACGCTGAACTTTACAGAACTTTTTGATTTTTGAAAACAGACTCACATTCATTATTTCATTTTATCCTTCCAAGAAACCTGTGAGGTAG
Organism: Spilogale gracilis; assembly: GCA_004023965.1. Taxonomy (NCBI): domain Eukaryota; kingdom Metazoa; phylum Chordata; class Mammalia; order Carnivora; family Mephitidae; genus Spilogale; species Spilogale gracilis. The sequence goes on along the minus strand of PITA01008090.1, from coordinate 60,093 downwards.
GTAAGACAGGTTTCATTATCTCCCAGATTTACTAACATTTTTGCCACTACTATTTTATGATAAGACTCATGGATCCAAAGAGAAGTATTCCTCACCTTATGGCCATATCTGGTAACCTACAAGAGCTGGAAAAATGTATTAACGAATACGTATAATGAGGAATAGGAACACACTCTCTTCGTTTGGGAGTCGGCTTTCCCTTATAAATATTCTTTCAGCAAAATTAGCAATAAACACATTTGTTCTGCTATATAGAAGTGGGGATTTCCAGACACACCATTTTTGATTTGCTAACACTGGAGATAGAATAAAAGGTGACCCCAATGACTATGTATAAAAAAAACACTGGTTCTTAATTTCTTACCCCCTTCTTAACTCTTTCTCTTATTTAGCCCTCTTTCCAGCCTGTAGAAGATCAAAAATCAAGAGAAGGGGAATAGGAACACTTGAGGTGAGACAATGCAATAACTAGAAATTGTCCTGTGCAGACAGAGCTCACGTTTCTATTTAATTTAAAATTAATATATATAATCTATTCTATACCTTATTAGATATACAAATGAATAGCATTTATTAAATTCAAATTATATACCATGCAGAGTGAAGAAACCTTATAAAAATTTCTTTCACAAATTCTTATGTAAAAATGTTTCTTGTGAAAACACTAGCTCCATCTCAAAATGTATTCTTCTAGTATAGTGAACTCAAGCATTTCTTTAGGAGCAGAGGGGGAAGAGCGATGGATCAGCTATGTTTATTAGGATGGCTTGCTCACTTGTTTATGATGAACATTGTTCTGACAGATGACTGGTGCCTGCTAGACATTTCACATATCCTGTGTGACATAAATGTTTGCTATTTTGTTCTCTTTAATTTTGTGTATGCTTGAAATTCTACACACACATACACACACACACACACACACACACACACACACTCCCCTATGTATTTATGTATTTGTGGATACATATGCTCATATGTATACAAACATATATAGCATGTATATTACACATTTTTAAAATAAAAACAGATATCTATAAAGCATGTCATCTTGGCTTATACAGTGGAGGGCACTGGGGTGGGGGAGCCCCTGCTCCGGCAACCACCAGGTTCTGATCTCCACAGCCCCACTAACCAAGTTCACATCTTAGACAAACATGGCTTAGAGTCTGTCCTCTACACTGGGCCTTAGAACCAAACTCAGTTGTTCTGCAGATGTCATCCATGTTTGGACGTAATGAGAATGTTGTAGAGTAGTATATAATAAGACACACATTTTAATTTGACAATATTTCAGGAAGCCTCTACTGACTCTTTGCTGGGTCTATAGATGAACATATCTGGCCAAAAGGTTTTCTAGTTCCTCATTATCCCCATCAATTCACACTGATTGGATAATGTTTAAGGGGACACAGTGCAGCTGGACTTGGTCCTAGTTATCAGCAATTTACTCTTAATGGATAACAGGGGAATACCATCTCCTCTCCCTCCTCAGCTGGGGGCTAGAGCATGGGTTCTGGAGTCATATGAGCCAGGATTCATATTCTAGCACCTTTCCTTTTTGAGTAACCTTAGAAAAAACAAACTATGTGGGCCTTCCTTTCCTTATTCGTAAAATGAAGACACTGAAAGGTCCCACCTCAGAGGGTGATGGAGAGAATTAAACGCTTTGGACACAGTGCCCAGAAGATAACGAGTGCTTGATGCTAGGAAGACATCTGTACATAGTTATGAAACTGATAGCAGACAGTGTTATGTAAGGCAGAATGCTCCAGTCAAAAAGTCTTATATTCTAACATTCAAGGTGAGTACATACCTATATTGACTTCTAAAGTCATGCTAAAGCTTAATATTGCCTTTTTATACCTTTTGCAATCAATTATTCCTTATCTCAATTCTACCTTGTACCTCATGCACACTTACATATTATTCTGCACGAATACTTGTCCTGTCCATTATTTTGTCCTATCTTAGAGAATGAACACCTGGAGAATGGGATTGTTTACTTAATATTAGCTTCTGCTACTCTAGCACCACTGAAGTGTGGTTGACTGCCTAAGACTTCCATAGAGTCAATAACAAAATACCTTTCAGTCTTGATAGCCTGGGTCTATTTTGCTATTGGACCCAGTTGACTACCTAGGTATTCTCAAAACTTTCACTTTCTTAGATGCTATTCTCGACCAATTCTCCTTCTGACCACATCTCTATTTCTCTTCTCTTTTCTCCCCAACTGCCAAACAGTGGTATTCCCAATGGGCAGCAGCTTAAAAGAAAGTAGTTCTGTATGTGTTGATGTAGACAGATTTCCCAAATATCTGGTAAAATGGGGGGGAAATAATTTTCCATAATAATTTACTCTCTTTCCTTATCTTATTTTTAAATATCCTAATCATGGAAATGTGTATTAATTTCCAAGGGCTGCTCTAATAAAGTACTACAAACAAGATGGGTTAAACCACCGAAATTTATTCTCTCATAGTTCTGGAGGCTAAAAGTCTCAGATCTAGGTGTCAGTAGGGTTGGTTCCTTTTTGGAGGCTCTGAAGGGAGGAAATTTTCCATGCCCTCTCCCTGGCTTCCAGTCCTTGCTGGAAATTCTTGGCATTCTTTGGCCTATAGACTCATTGCTCCAATCTCTGCCTCTGTTGTCACATGGCATCGCCCTGTGTGTCTCTGTCTTCATACAGCATTCCCTTCTCCATGTGTCTGTGTCCAAATTTTCCTTATTTTATGAAGACACCAGTCCCTGGATTAGGACCCACCATCCCCAAGCCTTTATAACCCTGTTAATATTTAAAAATAATATCAGGGGTGCCTGGGTGACTCAGTCAGTTGAGCACCCAACTCTTGGTTTTGGCTCAGGTCATGATCCCAGGATCCTGGGATCAAGCCCTGTGTTAGGCTCTGTGTTCAGCAAAGAGTCTGCTTCAGGATTCTCTTCCTCTCTCTCAGCCACTCCCCCACACATACTCATACATTCTCTCTCTTTTTTGCTCTCTCTAAAAAACTCCTGAAAAATAATCAAAAACAAAACATATAGTTATGGATTGAACTGTGCCCATCAGAAAGGTATTTCAAAATCCTAACCCCCAGAATCTGAGAACATGACTTTATTTGGGAATACATTTGCAGATGTAATCAAGTTAAGATAAGGTTACACACATACACAGATATATATTTACATATTACATATTAATTAGTACCCTGTAACTTTCTGTCCTGGTTCTTCCTTCTCTATCCCCAGCTTGCCCAGAGACATCCAAGCAGGAAAACTGGGATTCCTCCCTTGAGGGCTCCTTCTCATCACCTGGCTGATTCTGTCTCATTAATATCTCTCAATCCAAGCCCTCCTTCCAGCCTACTTGGGCTGTGCTTGAGTCCAAGCACTCATTATCTCTTACCTGCACCGTTGTAATCACTTACTAATGAGTCCCCTGGCATCCAGTCTTGACCCCTGAAATCACTTATAAGATAGCTAGAGTTATTTATATAAAATGCAAATTAGATAAGTTGCCCTGCTGCATACAATTCTGCCTTGCCTCCCTCCTCTCCAGTTCTTCAATCTATACATCCCACCCTCATTACCTGCCCTATCTATTCCTTCAGCCTGATCTCCTGCCTCTGCTTGCCTTCAACACTAAACTACTAACATCAGTGGATTGCAGACCCTGGTTCACACTTCTTTTCCTCTGCCCTGCTCGTCCTCTCTGAGAAATGTCCTACCTCCACCAAACTTTTATCAACCTTTAAGATGTATTAGATGGCCATTTTCTCCCTGAAGCCTCTCTATCTCAGGCAAAGCAAAGTGTTGTCCATGTGTGTGGCCAGAGCACCTTGAACACACTGGTCTCTTAAACTTTCCTGTATATATTACGTAGCAAATTCTGTCTTTCTGTTGGTAAGCACTTGAATGATGAAATGCCATATATTTTAAACCATGTATCTGTAGCATCTACCCCAGTTCCTGGCACAAAGCAGGTGCTAAAGAAATGTTGGTTGAGTGAGCAATGGAAGATATACTTTATTATTCAAGAATTTCTACAAATTGTTAGTTAATAAGAAAATAAACGACCATTTAGTTTTATTTTAATAACATCACAAAACACTTATTTTATGTAGACTGGGGTTTTTCAACCTTGGCACTATTGACACTTGGGCCAGAAAATTCCTTGTTGCAGGAGCTGTCCTGAATATTATAAGATGTTTAGAAGTATCACTGGCCTCTACCTATAGACAACAGTAGTTCCTAATATCTAACTGTGACAACCAAAATGTCTACAAACATTGTCAAATATCCTCAGGAGAGGAAGGGAAGATAAAATCAGTCCCAATTCAAAATCACAGACTGATGTTCAATATATATTTTGAATTTCATAACACCTGTAAAGGCAGGAATTACCATAACATTCATTTGGTCCTCAGGATATCAATTATCCTTTGTAAGAGAGAATCTGTCATAGTTCAAAGGGGTGGCTTGGTTGGTTGAGTGCGCGCCTCGCGATTTCAGATTGGGTTGTGATCTCAGGATGGTGTTATCAAGCCCTGCATCAGCCTCTGCACCCAGCGGGGAAGCTGCTTCTTTCCCTCTCCCTTTGCCCCTCCCCCTGCTCATAGTCTCTAAAATAAATGGATGAATCTCTAAATGCAACTTACATACATAAAGGCATTTAAATCAGCTGTATGTAAAACTTTTAATTAAGAGTTTTCCTGATATAATTATCTTGTAAAAAAGATGAGATCATGTCATTTATTATTCTATAAAAATGTAGTTTTTAAAAATATAATATAAAATATAATTTTAATTTGAAAGATGTTCTTCTCTAGCTATGACAGAAGGAAGGAGGGAAAGAAGGAGAAGAGGAAGGAGAGTAATGTTTTACTGTATTAGTATTTTTTTCTCTATGTAAGCTCTCTACCCAACATGGAACTTGAACTCATAGCCTTAAGATCAAGAGTAGCATGATGCACCAACTGAGCCAGCCAGGTGCCTCAAGAGAGGATTGTTTTAATCCAAAACAATTTATGGGGGAGATTTTTTATATTAACTCCCTATTTTATTTGCTCTCCATGTGTTTCTAATTCACTGTTATAGACCAGTGTGGTCAACATTAAATGAAGAACAGTGAGTGTCAGTCCACTACCCTGCTAGACAGAGAGTTTGCAATGTGCAAAGTTGTCTACTACTCATAAACACACCAAACATGAAAACCATACTAAAACATTTTAGAAATTCAAAAGTGAAAGAAGTATCTCCTATGGGCCAGGAATTATGGACCTTTAAAAATGAGCAACACAGACATGATCTCTTTTCTCTGAAATTTTGTGGTCTAGTAAGTGAAGATAAAAGATTAATGAAATAGTCACACTGATGGGGTATAATTTAGAAACTGAATAAATAAATGCTATGAGGTAAAGTGATAGTAAAGAAAAGCTATAAAGTAAAGGAACATGATCTAAACTTGAGGAAGGAACACTGGAGTTGAGACCTGAAAAAGAAATCTAAGAAACTAATTGAAAGAAGAGCATCTGAAGGTGGAGAGGACAGCATAAGTAGATGCCCTTGGCTGGAGGGTGCATGTCGGGGACTGAGTGAAGAGAAGAGTAGAGCCTAATGGAGCAAGGTGGGCGGGGGGCCAAGCACCAGGCAGGGCCTGTTGGGTTGTGCTGAGGGTAACTGGAAGGGTCATCAACTGATGTAGGTGGAAGAAATCACTCTGGCTGTGATGTGGACAATGGATGGGTAAAGTATGCAGGGAGACAAGCATCTTGCCAACATCAACATCCTTATTGTTCCCTGAAAGCTCAAGCCGAAGACTCTCTGTTCTACAATGTGGATGAATCTTGAAAACATCATGCTAAGTGAAAGAAGCCAGTCACAAAAGGCCACATAGTGCATGATTTCATTTATAGGAAAAGTCAAGATAGGCAAATCCATAAAAATAGAAAGTAGATGAGTGACCGCCAGGGGACACAGTGAGAAGGGATGGGTGACTGCTAATGGGTACTGGATTGCTTTATGGGGAGATTAAAACGTTTTTGAATTAGATAGTGATGATGGCTGCACAACTAAGTGAATATGCTGAAAGCCAATGAATTGAACACTTTATAAGGGTGGATTTTATGGCATGTGAATTATATCTCAATAAAGCTATTACCAAAAAAATTTTTTTAAAAAGCCTTCTTATTATGTCTTGGGAGAAACCAGATTCTAAATTCCTAAGTAAAAGCAGGGTTAAGAGCTGACTTTTTAAATTCTTAATTTTAAAGTCATGTTCTTCAAAATGATCCTTGCATTCTAAAATTCAATTAGTTGGAATATAAGAATTATATTGAAATGGAGGCATTTAAACAAGAGCTGCTGATCAATGATTTAGAGAGAGCTCCATAATTCCCAAATCATAGTTTTTGTTAAGAAAAATTATAAAAGCACAAGCTACTGGGAATTAGATCAATTGGAATTTTACTATTTTGTCAATTCATTCAAATAGTGGATTTTAAATTTCTGCACGATTTTCATTTTCTACCCAGATAGCCACTTAACAGATATGTGATATCAATCTTGATTTCCAGCTTCAGCTTTCTCTATGAATTTAATGGGGGAAGTAATTGTGCAAGAATGTGTTTTAAAACACAAATCTCAACTACCCTATTATTACATTTACAGCTGATTACCATGTGAATTGTTTTTATGTTATGCAGAATATCACTAACACTGTTCTTTCAAAGGGTACAGTATAAAGTGTAGAATACAAGGAATAGCCTTTAATAATAATGACACGGGCTAATATTTATGTTTAAAATCAGATTTGCATTAAAATTATTACCTAGAAAAAAGAACTAATGTGAGAGGTCACTTTCTACATCAGGACTCTTTTTGGTGTTAAGTGACAGAAAATCCAACTCAAAACAATGTAAGCAAAACTATAATTTAATGGCTCTCTTAACTGTAAAGTTCAAAGGTGGTGCTACCTTCAGGCACAACTGGACTAGTTTTCTGCAAGTTGTGAATTACAAATTTTCTGCAAATTTCCCCACTCACCAAACTCCACCAGAAGTCAGAAGGTGCAGAAATCCTTGCCCATTCAAGTCAGCCTTCGGAACAGATTCCAAATTGTTTCATTTTTATACTATAGGTTTTCTGGTTTTCCACAAATTGGCTTTATTTTCATGTTCAAGGTATCTCTCCTGATGGCAAGATGGGAGCAGCAGCCCCTTCTTTCTCTCTGCCTTCATTCTTAGCAAAAGACTCATTGTGTCTCTGAGATTCAAACCAAGCCATGTGTTCAGTTTTGGACCAACCACCATAGCCAGCAGGATTGGGCATGCTGATTAATTCAGGCCTGGGTCACATGCTCAGCCTTGCAGGACAGAATCCCACTGCAACTTTACTGGTTTAAAGGTTTACAGTGAGGAGGAGTGGGGTGGATAGGGGCAGGGCGCGGGGATAGGTACGGATACAAGTAGTGTTGCTAGAAAAAAAAAAAAAATAGAGGCTGGAAGGGAAAGTAACAAATGTTTGCCAAAGCTTCCAGCTAAAAGATGGGCCAAGGGCAGTGTGTGGGCAAACTGACAATAAGCTAGGAAGTTGAGTGCAAGGCAAGGTCATAGCTATTATTTTTATATCACTGGTGTCTGACACATACCTTTACATAGTTTGCTAAATATGTATCTGTTGAACATAGTTCTGAAAAAAAATTCATGCCAAGCATTCCTCAAGATGGGACAATATCAAGGGGATTTCCTCAAGAGGAAGAACATGAACTATTGCTACTGAGATGACAACCAAACTAAAATTCTGCAATTTTAGATAACAGAGCCATACGCTAGTCAGTAGTCAGTAGTATGGTTTAATAATCTTAAGAACACTTTATGTATTATAGGAGACCCACCCAGAAGAAGAAAATGGAGTAAAGGGGGCAGAAAATCTATTTCAAGAAATAAAAGCAGAAAAATTTCCTTATCTAGGGAAGAAAAGTAGACATCCAAATCCAGGAGGTACAGGGAACTCCCATCCGAATCAACAAAAGCTGGCCAATACCAAGACATACTGTAATTAAATTTACAAAACATAGCAATGAAGAAATAAATCTTAAAAGCAACAGAACAAGAGAAATCCCTAATTAGGGGCACCTGGGTGGCTCAGTTGGTTAAGCACCTGCCTTAGGCTCAGGTAATGATCCCGAGGTCCTGGGATTGAGTCGCACATTGGACTCCCCTCCTCGGTGAGAAGCCTGCTTCTCCCTCTCTGTCTGCTTGCTCCTTCCCCAGCTTGTGTGCTCTCTCTCTCATTCTCTCTCTCTCTCTCTCTCCCTCTCTCTCTCAAATAAATAAATAAAATCTTACAAGGGAAGACCCAGAAGACTAACTACAGATTTTCCAACAGAAACTCAACAAACTAGAAGAATGTGATATGATGTATTCAATTGTGCTGACTGGGAAAAATCTGCAGCCAAGAATACTTTATCCAGCAAAGCTAAAATTCAGAATAGAAGGAGAGATAAAGAGTTTCCCAAACAAAAACTAAAGGAGTTTGTAACCACTAAACCAGCCCTGCAAGATACTAAAGAGGACCTTTTGAGTTGAAAGGAAAGACCAAAAATGATGAGAACAAGAAAGAAACAGAGAGAATCTCCAGAAACAAATACAAAACAAGTCATAAAAAAGGACTAAATACATATTTATTAATACTTACTATGAATATAAATGCTCCAATCAAAAGACATAGGTTACAGAACCGATTAAAAAAAAAAAAAGACTTGTCTATATGCTGTCTACAAGACACTCATTTTAGATTTAAAGACACCTGGAGATTGAAAGGGAAGAAATGTAGTAACATTTATCATGCAAATGAGCATTGAAAGAAAGGTAGAGTAGCAATACTTCATTGGACAAACTGGACTTTAAACCAAAGACTGTAACAAGAGATGAAGAGGGCACTACACATAATAAAGGGGACAACTCATCTAGAAGATCTAACAACTCTAAATATTTATGCCCCCAACACAGAAGCACCCAAATATATAAAACAATTAGTAGTAAACATAAAGGAACTAAGTGATAATAATAACAATACCATAATAGTAGGGGACTTTAACATCCCATTTATATCAAGGCACAGATCATCTAAGCAGAAAATCAACAAGGAAACAATAGTTTTGAATGACACACGGGACCAGATGGACTTAACAGATTTATGCAGAATTTTGCATTCTAAAGCAGCAGAATACACATTCTTTCCAAGTGCACATGGGACATTCTAAAGAACAGATCACATACTAGGTCACAAAATAGGCCTCAACAAGTAGAAAAAGACTGAGATCATACCATGCATATTTTCTGACCACAATGCTATAAAACTTGAAGTCAACTATAAGAAAAAATTTATAAAGACCACAAATACACGTAGGTTAAATAACATACTACCAAACAATGAATGGGCCAACCAGGAAATCAAAGAAGAAATAAAAAAATACATGGAAACACATGAAAATGAAAACATAATGGTCCAAAAACTTTGAGATGTAGCAAAAGCAGTCCTAAGAGAGAAGTATATAGCAATACAGGCCTCCCTTAAGAAGCAAGAAAAAAAATCTCAAATAAACTACCTAACCTTATACCTAAAGGAGCTAGGAAAAGAATAACAAATGAAGCTAAAGCCAACAGAAGAAGGGAAATAATAAAGATTAGAGCAGAAATAAGTAACATAGAAACTAAAAAAAAAAAAAAAAAAAAATCAATGAACCAGAAGCTGGTTCTTTGAAAAAGTTAAAATTGATAAACTCCCAGCCAGAATTATCAAAAAGAAAAGGACCCAAACAAATAAAATCACAAATGAGAGAGGAGAAATAACAACCAACATCACAGAAATACAATTATAAGAGCATATAATGCAAAACTATATGCCAACAAACTGGAAAACCTTGAGAAACGGATAAATGCCTAGAAACATTTAAACTACCAAAACTGAAACAGAAAGAAATAGAAAACAGACCAATACCAGCAAAGAAATTGAATCAGTAATCAAAAATCTTCCAGGGCCAGATGCCTTTGTAGGTGAATCATACCAAACATTTAAAGAAGAGTTAATACCTATTCTTCTCAAACTATTCCAGAAATAGAAATGAAAGGAAAATGTCCAAACTTATTTTATAAGGCCAGCATTTCCCTGACACCAAAACCAGATAAAGACTAAAGAGGACAACTACAGGCCAATATCCCTGAGGAACATGAATGCATAAACTCTCAATAAAATACTAGCAAATTGAATCCAATGGTACATTAAAAAAAAAAATCATTCACTGTGATTAAATGGGATTTATTCCTGGGTTGTAAGGGTGGTTCAATATTCACAAATCAATCAATGTGATATATCACATTAATAAAAGAAATGCTAAGAACCATATGATCCTCTCAATAGATACAGAAAAAGCATTTCACAAAGTACAACATCCATTCATGTGAAAACCCTCAATAAAGTAGGGTTAGAGGGAATAGATATAAACATAATAAAGGCCATATGTGGGAAACCTACAGCTAATATCATTCTCAATGGGGAAAAACAGAGCTTTCTCTCTGCGATCAAGAACAAGATGGGGATGTTCACTCTGACCACTGTTATTTAACACAGTACTAGAAGTCCTAGACACAGCAATCAGACAACAAAAATAAATAAAAGCCATTCAAATTGGCAAGGAAGAAGCAAAACCTTCACTAACTGCAGACAGCATGATACTCTATACAGAAACCCGAAAGACTTCACTAAAATACTTCTAGGACAGATATATGAATTCAGAAAAGTTGCAGGTTACAAAATCAACATATAGAAATCTGTTGCATTTCTATATATCGACAATGAAGCAGTAGAAAGAGAAGTTGAGGAATCAATCCCATTTACAACTGCACCAAAAACCATAAGATACTTGGAACAAACTTAACCAAAGAGGTAAAAATCTGTACTCTGACAACTATAAAACACTGATGAAAGAAATTGAAGGTGACACAAAGAAATGGAAAGATATTCCATGCTCATGGGTCAGAAGAGAAAACATTGTTAAAACATCTATATTACCCAAAGAAATCTACATATTTAATGCAACCCCTATCAAAATGTCAACAGCGTTTTTCACAGAGTTAGAATAAACAATCCTAGGTGCATCTGGGTGACTCAGTCATTGAGCGTCTGCCTTCGGCTCAGGTCATGATCTTGGAATCCCAGGATCGAGCCCCGCATCAGGCTCCCTGCTTGGCAGGAAGCCTACTTATCCCTCTCTCACTTCCCCTGCTTGTGTTTCCTCTCTAGCTGTGTTTCTCTCTGTCGAATAAATAAATAACATCTTAAAAAAAAAGAATAAACAACCCCAAAATTTGTATAGAACCACAAAGACCCCCAAATAGCAAAAGCAAACTTAAAAAAGAAAAGCAAAACTGGAGGCATCACAATTCCAGACTTCAAGTCATATTACAAAGCTGTGGTGATCAAGATAATATGGTACTGGCACAAAAATAGACACCTAGTCAATGGAACAGAACAGAAAATCTAGAAATGAACCCACAATTATATGTTCATTTAATCTTCAACAAAGCAGGAAAGAATATCCAATGGAAAAAAGACAGTCTCTTCACCAAATGGTGTTGGGAAAAGTGGACAGCAATATGAAAAGAATGGGGACACCTGGGAGGCTCAGTCTGTTAAGCATCTGCCTTTGGCTCAGGTCATTATCCCAAGTTCCTAGAATTAAGTCCCACATCAGGCTCCTTGCTCAGCAGGGTGCTTGCTTCTGCCTCTGCCTGCTGTTCTCCCTGCTTGTGCTTACTGTCTTGATATCTATCTCTCTCTCCCTCTCTCTCTCTCTCTCTCTCTCTCTCTCACACACACAAATAAATAAATAAAATCTTTTAAAAAAATAAAAAAGAATGAAACTGGACCACTTTCTTACACCATACACAAAAATAAATCCAAAATGGATTAAAGATCTAAATGTGTGTGAGGAAAACATTAAAAACCTAGAGGAGGACATAGGCAGTAACCTCTTTGACATCAGCCATAGCAACATTTTTCTAGATATGTCTCCTGAAGCAAAGGAAACAAAAGACAAAATAAAATATTGGAACTTCATCAAGAGAAAAAGTTTCTGTACAGTAAAGGAAAGAATCAACAAAACTAAAAGTCAACCTATGGAATAGGCGGAGATATTTGCAAATGACATATCTGATCAAGAGCTAGTATTCAAAATATATAAAGAATTTATAAAACTCAAAGCCTAAAAAACAAATAATCTAGTTTAAAAATGAGCAGAAGACAGGAATGGTCCTTTTTCCAAAGGAGACATAGAGATGGCCAATAGCCACACGAAAAGATGCTCAACATCACTCATCATCAGGGAAATACAAGTCATAACTATGAAGAGATTATCACCTCACACAAGTCAGAATGGCTAAAATAAACTACATAAGAAACAACAGGTGTTGGTGGAGGATGTGGAGAAAGGGAAAAACACTGCTGATAAGAATGCAAACTGGCATAACCACTCTGGAAAACAGTATGGAGCTTCTTCCAAAAGATAAAAATGGAACTACCCTATGATCCAGCAATTGCACCACTAGGTATTTACCCAAAGAATACCAAAATACTGATTCAAAGGAATACATAAACCCCAAAGTTTATAGCAGCATTATCAACAATAGCCAAATTATGGAAAGAGCCCCAATGTTCACTGATTGATGAATGTATAAAGATGTGGTATACACAACACACACACACACACACAGTAGAATATTACTCAGTCATTAAAAAAAAATGGAGTGAGAGAGTATTATACTAAGTGAAATAACTCAGTCAGAGAAAAACAAATACCATAAGATATCATTCCTATGTGGAATTTAAGAAGCAAAACAAATGATCATAAGAGAAAAAAAGATAGAGGCAAACCAAGAAACAAACTCTTAACTACAGAGAATGAGCTGATGGTTACCAGAGAGGAAGTGGTGGGGAGGATGGGTTAGATAGATGATGGGGAGTAAGGAGGGCACTTGTGAAGAGCACCAGCTCTTGTATGTAAGGGCTAAATCACTAAATTTACACCTGAAACTAATATTACACTGTATGTTAACTAACTGGAATTTAAATAAAAACTTTAGAAAATCCCACTTACATATTTTGTACTAGCAATGATCAAATAATTAAATATATTGTAAATAATAAGATACAGACCATTCACTGTTAGACAAAAGGCTTTAGGTGAAGAACTGATGGAATCCGAATAATAAATGCTATCATAGCAATGTTAATTTCCTGGTTCAGATCATTGCATTGTGGTTATATAAGATATTAACATTAGAAGAAGTTGGGTGAGGGATAATGGAACTTTTTGGACTATTTTAAAAACTTTCCTGTAATCTAAAATTAGTTCAAAATGCCACTGTCTTATGACACATTCTTTTAAAGCCATACTCTTAGAATCTAAATAGGTGATAAAATTTCACCAAGAAGTTCATGGACTGTAACATATTAATAGCTTGCTGTGTTATTCAGAATCACAGATTTTACAGTTGGGATATGAGCTTGGCAGTCACAGTCCATCGTTCTCCTCTTGAGGAATCCCCTTGGTATTGTCCCTGACAGCCTAAAGCCTTTGCTGGGACATCTCTGGAGACTGCACTGTACGTACCACTGCTCCATAAATAAATTGTGGAAGAAGAGCTTGAATTGCTAGAAATGTCCTCCTCTTTCTATCCACCAAGCTGAAATCGATCTCTTCTTGATTCTCTGGACCCACATGGTGATGCTTCGATATATAATCATCACCACTCCTCCTGTGGATTTTCTTCTTCAAGCAAAACATCCTCAATCCCTCGCCCTTTCCAGCTGATGGAATGATGTTCTAGCAGGGGGCTCTGATGCTTTGATGCAGCCATTTCTGATTTTTTCCTTCAACCACAGAACTCTTCCTCAAAGAAAGCCAGTATGTAAAATAGATGTATGTAAAATTCCTTTGCTAGAGGTAGTGAGAGAGGGGCCCGAGGCCTATCCAGTTCTGGCATACCTTCCCATCCCTACATGACCTTGAAGTCCATCCTTGGAACTTTAAAACTTTCAGAATATGTCATAAACTTCTCCTTAAGCCAAAAACAAACTTTTACTTAAACCAAACCAAAAGTTTGAAAGAACATGGAAATCTCAGATCCCAAGGCAGGTTTGTGGGGGAGAAGTTTTGGGGTACATTGCTTTCTACTATGCCCATATTATGCCACACAGACTATCCCTGACTATAGGACAATACATGGTATTGATTATAACAACAATGAAGGCTTTATATGTATTAATTCAAGGACCAACCAATATAGGCATTAGGATCATCCCACTTTATAGTCAGAAAACAGAAGCATGAAGGCAAACCAACTTAATCAAGGTTAACAGAAGTAACAGAACTAGGCTTTTAACCTAGATCCCTCAGACTCTCAACCATGCCCTTCACCACTGTACTCTCCTGCCCTTCTGGAACAGAAATCCAGAAGGATGAGACTCCACCCTTCTCATCTCTTGCACACTAGTTACTTTACAATTTGAAAGTTGTCCTGGAGTGGATTCAATAGGGAATCCACCATAAACAGTATATCTCTGACATCAGGGCTCAGCAATATAACCCACATCCCTTCCCTTGGATATACCCAAGTTTATTTATTTGTTTTAAAGATTTTATTTATTTATTTCACAAAGAGAGAGTGCACAAGCAGGGGGAGCAGCAAGCAGAGGGAAAGGGAGAAGCAGACTCTCTGCTGAGCAGAGAGCCTAACATGGGGCTTGATCTCAGGACCCAGAGATAATGACCTGAACCGAAGGCAGATGCTTAACCAACTGAGCCACCCAGGTGCCCCATGAATATACCTAAGTTTAAATGGCATTACTTGGCAATGTAATTGCTCTGAGGTCCTGAGGATTAAGGACTGTTAGAATGGCTGATCTGTACATAAGGGTGGTCTGCAGACATGCTCGGGTGGATGCCCAGCAGGGTGGTGGCTCACGCCAAGCCCAAGAACCAGTTGTGGTTCCAACCTGTGGCTGTTTTATTCTTTCAGGCAGGTCAGATGTTTCATGAGCCTTAGCAGCCTCTCTTCCCCAAGTAAGGGCTGGGATGGCAGCTATCTGTTGTTATTGCTGTCTGCCATCTGTGCCCTTTGCTGATAATAACACATTTCCTTTGGATGAAAACCTCCCACTCCCACCCTTCAGTATCTGGGGTTTGGGTCACCAGACCTCACTTCCTCAGCTCTACCCCAGGGTAGATACCTGGCTGAGCAATCAGCAGATCCCCACTTCCATGTGATCCAAGCTAGATCAATGAGACCCAGGATCAGGACAGCTGTTGGAACCACTAGGGAAGACATCTCCCTTTTCCCAAGGCTTCTCAGTAGAGAGGTTGTAAATTCAGCAGCCATTTTGTCACCGGAGACTACTGGCCAGATACTGAAGCCAAGGAGAGGGGAAAAAAGCCAATAGATAAAAAGAAACAGATTTCCAGAAATCTTCCCAGACACAGCAACCTGCTGCGCCTAGGGACTTGTTACATTTATACGAACTTATTATTTTTTTTTTCTTCAGCACTGATCTAACACACTATTTTACTTATTTGTCTTATTTATTTTCTCTCTCCTCAACAAAAAGATAAACACCATAAAGGCAGAACTTCTGCGTATTTGTTCATAGCTCTATCTGAAATGGTCCCTGGAATGACCCTGGAACCTAGTCGGTGGTCAATAAATATTTGTAGAATGAATTAATGAATGAAAGAACATTAAGTGGAATAGTTCTAAATGCTTTTGACCATTATAAAAAGGGCCCCTGTAGAGAGAGACAGGATGGAAACTTTCCCTGTGACCTAACATGAGGCAATTTCTCTCTCAATGTCAAATATCCACTCAATAAACATTTATTGAGCATTTACCTTTGGTAATCACTCTGCTAAACATGAAGATAATTAAAAACGTAGTCTCTGCTCTCCAAGAGCTCTCAGTCCGCTGCTACCAGTCCTCCCCAATAGCAAGTAAACATGGTGAGAGAACCACCAGCTTTGGAATATGAACATAACATCCATCTACCGAAAGACAAGGCGCCAACTCTCTCTCTTTCTGTGTCTCTCTCATCTCCATCTGTCTATCTGTCTCTCTCCCTATTTACAAGCTGACCTGCAAACTCAGAAGGAGGAGTCATGTACCCCAGTCTGGAAACTGGCTACACAAGATAGAAACACAAAGATACAGCTTCATTAAGAAGAGACTAGGAGAAATAACAACAACAACAACAACAACAACAAAAAACTCAATAAAAACTAAACTCAAGTTTATGTGGCAGTGGCAAAGCTGACTCAATACTTGACATCCACTCCCTTTAGGTTGTAGGGAAGCTATTGCTACTAATTTGAAAAGACTGTAGGGATACATGTAGCACTGAGGGAGACAGGAGTCTCAAAAAAACCGTAGATCTGACTGACCGGCCTCAGGTGGCCGGTACTGTGGCTCCTTCTGGATCTAAGGTTCTTAGCCATCTTGTTATCTCCTGGTCTCCTCAACGGGAGCCTGCAGAGGTCGACCCCTAGAGGCTGCTGTTAGCATGACAGCCACACTTGGTTTGCTTCTCTCAAATTTCTTTTTCCTTCCTTTCTTCCTTTCTCCCCTTTGTTCCCTCTCCACATTCCATGCCTTCTGCCCTCCCCTCCTTCTTGCCTTATTTAGCTTCATTATTTATAATTGACGTCTTTAAAATTCAGAATTTAAGTTTTGACATAAGTTTACACCCACGAATCCACCAGGATCAAAAGAGTAAACATATCTGTCAGCCCCCCAAATTCCCCTTGTAATCTTCCTCCCTGCCCCTCCCCACTCCTACCCTCAATCCTCAGCAATTACTGATATGCTGTCATTAAAGATTAGGTCATATTTTATGGAATTTTTAATAAAAGAGATCATACAGTATGTACTCCTTTTCTTTGGTTTCTTCTGCTTATGCTGATTTTGAGATTCATCCATGACATCGGATGTCTTTATTTTTTAAAGATTTATTTTTTGAGAGATAAAGGATGCGTGCATGTACACACACATTTGTGTGTGCACACACGAGTGGGGGCAGGGGCAGAGGAGGAGAATCTCAAGCAGACTCCCCATGAGCGTGGAGCCCAATGGGGGGTGTGATCTCACAACCCCAAGATCATGACCTGATCCGAAACCAAAAGTCAGATGCTCAACTGCCTCAGCCATCCAGGTACCCCAACAGTCCATTCCTTTTTACTACTAAGCTATATTCCACCATATATACCACAATTTCTTTATCTATTTACCTATTGATGGATATTTGGATTTTTTTTTTTTTTTTTTTAGTTTTTAGCTATTATGAAAAGCTGCTGTGAAGGTTTGTGTACACGTTTCTGTATAGGCATATGTTTTCATTGTGACTGGGTAAAAAAGCTAGGAGTAGCATGGATGGTCTTACAGTAAGTGCATATTTAAGTGTGTTTTTTTTAAACTGCTAAACTGTTTTCCAAAGTGGGTCTGCCATTTGACATCCCCACTGCAATGTATGAGAGTCTCAGCTGTCCCATGATGGCATGTCCACTTTTTTAACTTCAGCCATTCTAAAAGATGTGAAGGTATTTGCCTGTGACTTTGATTTGCTTTTCTTTAATGAATAATGATGTCCAGCATCTTTTCGTGTACTTAATTTGCCATCCATATATCTTAGGTGAAGTATCTGCTCAAATATTTGCTCATTTTTTTATTAGGTTGTTTGCTTTTCTCACTGTACTTTGAGAATTCTTTGTATAGTCTAGGTACAAATTTTTCCTCATATATATGATTTGCAAATATTTGCTCCCAGTTGGTGGTTTATTTTCTCACTCTCTTAACTGCATTTTTTAAAATAGCAGAAAATTTTAATTTTTTTGAAATATTTTATTTATTTATTTGAGAGCATGAGCAGGGGTGGGGGGATGCAAAAGGAGAGGGTGAAGTAAACTCCCTGCCGAGCAGGGACCCAGATACAGGGCTCCATTCCAGGACCCTGAGATCATGACCTGAGCTGAAGGCAAATACTTAACTGAGTAAGCCACCCAGGTGCCCCACAAAATTTTAATTGATGAAATCCAATTTATTAACCTTATTATAGTGTGTGCTTTTGATATTTATATATAAAACATCTGCTTAACTTAAGGTCACAAAGACTTCCTCCTGTTGTCTTATAGAAGTTTTATGGTTTGGGAGTTTACATTAAAATCTATGGATCATTTTGAGTCAATTTGGGTCTATAGTCTGAGTTATAGATTGGGATTCACTTCATTGCATATAGATATACAAACATTCCAGCACAATCTGTTGGGAACACTATTGTTTTTCCATTGAACTGCCTTGGGAATGGTCTTTGTCAAAAGAATTCTTTTGATTGGGCACCTAGGTAGCACAGTTGGTTAAGCATCTAACTCTTGGTTTCTGCTCAAGGGTGCAATCTTGAAGTCATGAGATCAAATTCCACGTTGGACTCCCCACTCAACGTGGAGTGTGCTTGAGTTTCTCTCTCCCTCTCCCTTCACCCTTTCCCCCTCTCCCCGTGCGCACATGCATGTGCACACTCTCTCTCTAAAAATAAATAAGTATTTTTTAAAAAAATCTTTTGACTAAATATGTGGGGGTCAATTTCTGGACTCTGTATTCTGTTCCGTTGATCTATTTGTCTATCTTGGCACTAACACCACACTGTCTTGATTACCATAGCTTTATAGTAAGTCTTAATAACATCTGATAATATTAGTCATCCAATTCCTTTTTTAAAGAGTTAGGATTATGATTATTTATTATTATTATTATTATTTTGGCTCCTTAACAAAACAATGTTGGAATTTTAGTTGGGATTATATAGACTCTATAGTTTCATTCAGGGAGAATCAGTGTTTTAACAATGAGTCATTCAATCCATGAATCTCTCTTCCTTTATTTATATTCTCTCCAGTTTCTCTCAGCAATGTTCTGCAGTTTTCAGTGTACAGGTCTGAAACATCTTTTGTCAAATTTATGCCTAAGGATTTCATTTTTTCTGAAGCTGTCGTAAATAGCATTGTTTTTGCAATTTTACTTTCCAATTGTTTGTTGCTAGTGGAGTTTCTTTTGTTTCCTTTTTATTTAGAGAAGATATAAAACCAGGCCATCTTGCAAGGTGCTATCCTGAGTGGCTGCCTTAGGTGAGGGATCAGACCAGTCTAATCAGCCATAGCTAAGAGTCCAAAATCATTTAGTAGAGAGCATTCCGCTTGCCCACCTGAAGGATTAGCCTATGGTCATGGACCCTCAGCAAGGATAACCCATCTCATACACAGAATGAAATTATCATCAACAAGCCAGTGAAATGATTTGAACCAAATATTAATTTTGTGCTTTGAAATTTTGACTAGGAAACATCACTATGGCTGTGGAAAGAACCAGCAAAAGAGAATCTTGCACTAGAAGCTAAGTATTTATTTCTGCTGGCATCTCTAAATACAACCATATGGTCCTAGAGGCCAGAATGTTACAAATTCCACCTACTGCAGGAAGATCTAAATTCCTAGGAGACCATATATCTAATGATGCATCCTAGACCTTTAACTTACACTCTGGTCTGTCAACAACTCAGCTTTTGACTGGTCTGCTAAGCATAGAAGGCAGGACAGTCCACTGAAGGGTGGATGAGTAAATAACAGGTATATCCGGTGAACTCCTATTTTCAAGGGGATTTAGAATTTTGTAATTAAGCCACTGCCCACCAAAAATAGGACATCTGAAACCCACAGCAATTTTTTACAGTTTTATTTATTTGAGAGAGAAAAATAAAGAGCAAGAGAAGGGGGAGGGTCAGAGGGAGAAGGAGACTCCCTGCTAAGCAGGGAGCCAGATGCAGAACTCAGTCCTGGGACTCCAGATCATGACCTGAGCCAAAGGCAGTCCCTCAATCAACTGACCCACCCAGGTGCACCCCAGAGCAATTTTAAAGAAGGGCATTTCTAAGCCCAGGTTATTGGTGAATTATGATGCTTTTTAGTACAACTCCTATGCCATGATTTTGTCTTTTCTTTGTTTCATTCATTCATTCATTCATTTTTTTTCCACTCAGTAAGACATCCATAAAGAATTACATTGGGTCTCAACTCCAGGGCGGTGGGTGGGAAGGAGGGAAGGAATACTGAGATTCACAATACAGGGTTCCTGCTCATAAGCAGGGAAAACCCACACACCAGTACCATTTGAATAAAGATACAAGGTGGAGTATTTGGCACTGTGATTTGTCACATATAAGGCCCCATTCCGATGGTCAGTATTTTATAGGTCAGAAGAGGAGATAATGCTATGGAGAGCTAAGGAAGGCCTCATAGTGGATGCAGGAGGGTTCGGTCTGGTTTTACAGGTGAGCAGGCATTACTTTACTAGGAAAGAGGACACACAGGAGTCTCTGTTTTTGCCTATCCACTTCACTCAAGAGCTTTGTGTGTTATGTTGGAAGGAAACTGGAGAAGACGTGGTGGAAGGATATGGTCAATCATCTTTTCCAAAGATGGCACAATTCTTATGAAGAGACGGAGTCTAATTCCCTACCCTAGAAAATAAATTGGCTTTTGTGACTACTTCAACGAAGAGACTATGGCAGACATGATGTTAATTAGAAGATTAGGTTACAGAATTTCATGTCTACTCTTCTCCCCAGAAAGCTCCAGCTAGAGCCCTGAGCTACCATGTACATACTCCCAGTGCCCTGGGGGTGCCATGTGGTGAGGAAGCCTAAACTCATCTCTAGAGAAATTGTGTAGAGGGACCTGAGATGACACAAAGAGAGATAAATGGATCGCCGGCCCACAACTGCTCCAGCTCCAATCAC
Source organism: Spilogale gracilis (assembly GCA_004023965.1). Taxonomy (NCBI): domain Eukaryota; kingdom Metazoa; phylum Chordata; class Mammalia; order Carnivora; family Mephitidae; genus Spilogale; species Spilogale gracilis. The sequence goes on along the minus strand of PITA01008090.1, from coordinate 39,204 downwards.
CTCTCATTTCATGAAACACCCCCAGCCAAAACAGCCTGGTCATGCCTTTCTCAAATTTCTGACCCAAAGAAACAATGAGAGGGGGGCACCTGGGTGGCTCAGTCAGTTAAGCATCTGCCTTCCTGGGATTGAGCCACATGTCCGGCTCCCGGCTCTGTGGGAAGCCTGCTTCTCCCTCTCCTCACTGCTTGCTATCTCTCTCTCTCTCAAATATAAATAAATTTAAAAAAAAATGAAATGTAAGGAAATTACTATTGTTGTTTTAAGTCCCTAGGTTTCAGGGTGATTTCTTACACAGGAATAGATAACCAGAGAAAGGAGATAAGTGACTCAGCTGTTTTCTTTTTATTCATTTCATATCAGATTTGGATTTGGTACAAATGCCAGATGGGTGCTGATCAGGACTTAGAGACAAGACTGATCCTCGCCCCCCCACCATCCCCGCTGTGCAAAAGACATAGTCAGGTTAAACCCAAGAGTAGGAGTAGAATCCAGATAATTGGTAAGAGATATAGTAGAGGACCAGGCCCTTACTAAGCCTGAGGGACTGAGGGACAAGGCAGAATCACTACTGAAGCAAGGTTGCTGCTAAACTGAGAACCAAAGCAAGGACTCACATGCAGGAGGCAAAGGCAGGGACCTCACTACTCAAACCAGGGGCAAAGTCACATGAAAATAAATGAGAAGTGAAGCTTCAAGATGAATAAGAAGTGGCTTTGATGCTGAGTTGAGAAACTCTGGCCATAGTGTTTCTCCAAACTAGGGAAGCTAGAATGTTCTGAGCTTTTAGTGATGTACGGCCTTTGATCCCACCTGTAGGGTTTAGATGGAGGCAGGATCAGGAGCTGGGTGCCAGTCAGATTATTTTGTTCCCAACCAGCCCTGATAACTGCTTATTCCCTTCCACCAACCTTCCCATGAAAGTTAAAAGGGACCTCTAAAGAACTTAAAGAAAATAAAGTCAAAGGAGAAAGTAGAGAGGACTATGGATGGGACTCTATTAGAGACTACATCCACTAAAAAATCAAATTAGGTATACATCAATGAATTGGCAACATGTATCAAAATACGCCTGGAAACGCTTCTTAAAAAGACAGAACACCATGCAAACACATAAGTAACAGAAGAATGTTGCTTTGACAGTGTTTACCATCACTACCTCCAAATCTAAAAGGGGAACATCAAGAGTCATTTTCCAGTAATTAGTGAATTTCAGATTATCGTGGAGATTGTCTTTAAAAATGGCATTTTAAAATTTTTTTTAATTTTTTTTAAAATAAAAAAATAAAAATGGCATTTGATAACATGAAGAAATATTCCCAAAGTATTGTTTAGTTTTCTAAGAAGTTCCTTGAGAGCAGGTTCTTGGTACTGTATTTTTATTTATTTTTTTAGAGAGGGAGGAGAAGGAGTAGAAAGAGAGAGGGAGAGAAACAACCTTAAGCAGGCTCCAACCCCAGGGCAGAGCCCTTCTCAGGACTCAATCTCACAATCCTGAGATCACGACCTGAGCCAAAATCAAGAGTCAGATTCTTAACCCACTGAGCCACCTAGTCACCCCAGTCTCTGTATCTTTAAACATGCCTGTAACAATTCCTTACACCAGCAAGTCCTCGAGAAATGTTGGTACAATGAATGAATCCTATAGTTAATTTTTAGTGAGCATGGTTTTAAGCTCCCTCCATATGTAAAATGATTCCACCTCCACATAACCCTAGGAGGTAGGCACTATTATCATCCCTGTTTTGAACAAGTGAAAACAGTGGTAAAGGGATTAAGAAATTTACCGAGTAAGTAGTAGCCCTGGGACAGGCAGGGACAGGCAGCCTGGCTCCATGACATTGAGTTGTCTCTTGAGGAGATGACTCTTAAAACAGCGATCTGAAAAGAGGTCAAAAAATTAAAATTCAGTTTTGTTTTTACCAAGACCATACCCCTAAATCGTCAAGAAAAAAATGCCATTTTTTAGGTTAACAAATCTTTGAGAACTAAGGGCAAGGACAAAAGTAGCAAAGATTCCAGAATTAAAGAGGAGTGGGAGGGATCCTAAGATAGTCTTTATTTACTTTTTTAATTTTTTTCCACTGGCTAGGGGAAATAGAGAAAGCAGAAAGGGGAAAAAAGGAAAACAAGCTTGCTATTGGGTAATTTGGAATCATTACAAAGGAAAGAAAGATTCCAGTAAAAATATTTTAAATGCATTATTCTGGGGTCCTCTACTTCTGGATCAATTTTATTTCCGTACTTATCTGTATGCATTTGTTCAGTACCTGTAACACAAGCATAATTTGTCATAAATTAATTTACATCTGTTCAGGCAATTAAAAAAAAAAATCTTACCATCAAGCATTAAGACAAAATGAGGCTAGAGATATAGCTGATCACCCCGTTCTCAAGAGATTGTGTCATGTTGTTTCTCAGCTGTTCCCCAGCCACAGGTTAAGACCCCCAGCTCTGAACCAGAATTGATGTTACATGCACACTGGCCGCTGGAAATGACGAGGGTGGCAGCAAGTTGTTCTTCCCCTCACACCCCACCCCGTTTCTCTGCCAGTATTGGGAAATTGGACTGAAGCCTGGATGGTGGGTGGTGAAGTGGAAGATGTGAACCCAAATCCCCCCTCCCACACCTTCCACAGGTGCAGGGCGGAACATTTCATCGCGGTGGGCTCCCCACACTGCCGAAGCCGGGAGAGCATATGGAGCTTCTCCTTATGTTGCCATTCATTTCTCTCCTTTCTCGCACTCCTCGCACTCTGAAGGAAATGGGTAAGGTTAGATAAAATTGCTACTTAATAAGGGGTTACTGAGTGTGTAATTGCTCCCAGAGTATCTTTATAGAGTGATAGTCTGCTGGTAGGAGCCAAGCTTCCTTCAAAGAATCTCACTCAACTGCCCAAAGACTGTAATTCCATTCATTCGTGGTTATTTGAGTAACATGCTAAAGATTAAGGAGCACCATTCACTAAAAGTCTTTTCCTCTCACCTCATCTCAAACCGGTCAGCAAATTCAGAAGTTCCAGGTTTTAATCCTTGAGTTGTGGCGCGAACAGATGCTGAAGTTAGTGCAGAAGTGACTCCAGAATCTTCTTTCGTACATCAGAATTTCGTAGCATGTAATGTGGTCTGATAGGGCTGTAGGCATATCACTGCAGTGTGTAATCTTCTAGAGCTTAAGAGACCTCATGGATCATGATTATGCTCACGTCCCCAGTTGACAGAGTCGGTCACCCAGCCGGGAGTGGCAGTGTGTTCTGCTGAGTGCCAACTCCCAGTATTTCTATTTCCTCGCAGGAAAAAGGCATAGCCTGGCCAGCAGCAACCGCATGGAGGTCCAGGAGGGACGGGCACCGTCTGACTTGGCAGGCAGGCTTCTGCTGAAGTGGACACCACTGTCCCGTGGTACTAGCGCTTCTCTTGATGAAGATTGTGCCAGTCCCTGCAACAGTCCCTCGCCCAGGCCGCACCTTACAGTTTCCAAGGCTTTCCCCTCAAGGCTATGGCCTGTCGGTGCCAGGTGGAGGCAGTGCAGGCCTCCCCATTTTCACAAAGATGCTCCGGGAGTTGGTGTGAGGCCGCCATTAGAATTCCTGAGCTGTAGGGCACCTGGGTGGTTCACTCAGTTGAGCCTTGGACTCCTGATTTTGCCTCAAGTCATGATCACAGGGTTGGGAGACTGATCCCAGGGCCAAGCCCCAACTCTCGTAGTGGGGGAGCCTGCTTAAGATGCTCTCGCCCTCGGCGTCCTGTCTTGCGCAGGCGCGTGGCAGCGCATGCGCAGGCACAAGCTCTGGCTCTCAGGCACGCTCCTTCCGTGGCTAAACTATTCGAATCCACTTAACCATATCCAGTGTACATGCTCGCCCCACCCAGAAGTGGGTGCAGTCAGACTTCCAGTTGTTCTCACACATCCAGTCCTGGGACTTGCAGTCACATTCAAATCAGCTGTTCTCCCGGCGCGGTTTCCAAAAGGCTTTAGTCAGGAGAGCAACAAAGACAAGGAGAACTTTCAGGGTGTCTCAGTCTCCAGGTTGGAGTGCCCAGGAGAAGGCTCAGATTTTTGTGCACTCAGTAGCTTCTGGGGACTCAGACAGAATTAGGGGTTAGACACCCCCACACACGCACCTCCATCTTTCCATTCTCTTTGGAATCTTGGAGTGGGGGAGTTCTTGTTGGGTTTTGTTTTGTTTTTTGTTTTGCTTTGTTCTTTCTCTTTGCTCAGCAGCCCTGTTCCCAGGGTTTTGTTACCTTCGGTTAAACTGCTCTGTGCAGTTGCTATTAGGTGAATTACTTTTGTTCATTTTTGCCATAATTTATTCCACAGATTGACTATGGGTTAGCTCTCAGGAAGCCATCTGCACTGGGGCACCATTCGTAAGGGAAATAATACCATTATGTGCCATCATCCCTTTTCTTGTATCCATTCTGTGAACTATCCACATACATTTTTAGTCCTTCTCTGCTACTCAGCATAACTCTAGGCTTTACCCATGGGAGAGCTCACTGAGGGCAGGGACCTCCCCTTCACCACATCATTCCAGGATTATGGACAGTGTCTGAAATAACCAGGCAGTCAACAAGTGTTTGTTGAATGAGTAATAGTGAAATGTTCAGAGGATGCAAACATTCAGAGGATTGTTTTTTAATCATTACAAAGAAAGCTATGAAATTTGATGGGGTGCCTGGCTGGCTCAGTGGGTAGAGCATGAGACTGGACCTCATGTTTGTGAGTTCAAGCCCCAAGCTGGGTGTATAGAGTACTTAAAAACAATAACAACAAACAGAGAACTATAGGATTTGAGAGGAGGAAGAGGCGATCTAGTGATTTGGCTTACATATTTCACTGTTTACCATTACTAATATGGATAATTAAACACTATCTGTGGGTCCACAGAAAGAAAAAAGTGATAAATAAAGGTCAGTTGGAAAGGCCTATTTACAAGGACTTAAAAATAAACAGGCGGGCGCCGGGGTAGCTCAATGGGTAAAGCCTCTGCCTTCAGCTCAGGTCATGATCTCAGGGTCCTGGGATCGAGGCCCCCATCGGGCTCTCTGCTCAGCAGGGAGCCTGCTTCCTCCTCTCTCTCTGCCTGCTTCTCTGCCTACTTGTGATCTCTCTCTCTCTCTGTCAAGTAAATAAATAAAATCTTTTTTTAAAAAAAAGTAAACAGGCTCACAAAATGATCTTGAGTTAGTTTTATAGCCTTTTTCCTCAAAGCTCTTTTGATTATAAGCAGAAACCTACTCAAAATAGGAAACAAACTGAGGGTTGCAAGAGGGGAGGTGGCTGTGGGGAAAGGGATAACTGGGTGAGGGGATTAAAGAGGGCGTGTGATATAATGAGCACTGGATGTTATATGCAGCTGGATGAATGACTGAGCCTCACATTAGAACTAATGATACACTATATGTTAACTAATAGAATTTAAATAAAATAAGTTTAAAAAAGTAAACTACTCAAAGTGGCTCAAATGAAAATGGGAGGGGAGGTGGGAGTTCATTGTAATACTATAGCAATCTCACAGAAAACAAGAAAAGGAAACAAAGTTTAGCTGGGCTTTATGCCAATCAGAGCATAAAGAAGAAAACAACCAAAATTTCTCTACTTGGCCTTTCTCATTTCTGCATCTCAGAATCAGCTCTTCTCTCTTGCCATGGCCTGGTTTTCTCCACCCACTCACCTTAGGCACAGTCTAGCAGTGATATCTTAAAATTTTAATTATAAATTTACTGTGCAACACAGCAAAATCATTCCTAGGTATCTAAGCAGAGGAACTGAAAACATAGTCCACATAATGGCTTGCACACAAATGTCATAACAGCATTATTCATGATGACTAAGGAAACAACTCACATCTATCTACTAGCAAGTGAATAAACAAAATGTGGTGTGTTCATATAATAGAATCCTATAAAAATGAATTAAGTATTAATAAATACCACAATGTAGATGAACCCAAAAAATGTTAGACTGAGTGAAAAAAGCTGAATACAAAAGACCACATATTATATGATTTTGTTTATGTGAAATGTTCAAAAAAGGCAAATCTGTAGAAACAGAAAGAGTAGATTAATGGTTGCCTGAGGGTAGGGTTGTAAACAAGAAGTGACTGTAAATGAGTGTTTCTTTGGGGAGTGATAAAAATGTTCAAAAATTAGATTGTTGTGATGGCCACACAACTGTAAACTGATTAAAAATAATTAGATTATACACTTTAAATGAATGAGTTTTATGGTTAGTAAAATTATATCTCCATAGTTTTTTTTTTAATGTGTAAGACTAAAAATGTCTACATAGGTTATGTTAGATACCAAAAACTCTTTGGCTGGTTTTAATTTTAGCATTTTGCACCCAATCCACTATTAGTTTCATATCCTCCTGGCAATCAAGCTTGTAAAAAAATGATCTCAGAAGTATCAGAGAGGTCAATCAATTCATTGTGTGTTCTAAAGAGTAATAGAATTATGTCCAGATAACATTACTAGCTAAAGCTAAGATGATATTGGCTGGAGTAGCCTCTTCTTCATGTTCATGACCTGGATGACCAGTAAACCATTCCTGGCAATATAGATGGTTTACTCATCTGGGGAGATTTTATACACTGTTAAAATATATGGGCCATTTTCTTGGTCCAGAATATAAGGCCAGCTGGTCATTCTAGGGACCCATAAAAACTATAATGTAATTGTTTAATATAGAACGTAACATCACTGTATAGAGAGTGATAAATGTTACATTCTTCACAATACATATTGTGATGCTGCTTCTATAAACTCTTGAGCATAAGCCATGTGGAAGAGGTTAAGCCTGGAAATGGCCTAAGGATATAGAATAGTCAAAATATTTCTCAGCCACCAGTGCCCTCCTCTCTCCTAACTGGTAAAGGAAGCATGATGTTGAGTAAATAACAATTATAATAACAACAATATCATAGCAAGATACTTTGCAGATGCTTTTCTAATTCAATTACAAAAACTAATCTTACACATTTAGGTGACCATAACTTCATCCTTGCCATTAACACAATGCTTGAATACATGATTTGAAGAAAGGAATCACCCAACTGGTCTACTCTTTTTCAAAAAGGTTTGCGTCCACCAGTTAGAATGGCCCAAATTAACAGGACAGGAAACAGCAAGTGTTGGAGAGGCTGTGGAGAAAGGGGAACCCTCTCACACTGTTGGTGGGAATGCAAGTTGGTGCAGCCGCTTTGGAAAACAATGTGGAGACTCCTTTAAAAATTAGAAATAGAGCTACCCTATGACACTTCAATTGCACTACTGGGTATTTACCCCAAAGATTCAGATGTGGTAAAAAGAAGGGCCATATGTACCCCAATGTTCATTGCAGCAATGGCCACAATCGCCAAACTGTGGAAAGAGCCAAGGTGCTCTTCAACAGACAAATGGATAAAGAAGATATGGTCCATATATACAATGGAATATTACACCTCCATCAGAAAGGATGAATATCTAACTTTTGTAGCAACATGGACTGGATTGGAGGAGATTATGCTGAGTGAAATAAGCCAAGCAGAGATCGTCAAGGATCATATGGTTTCACTTACTTGTGGAAATAAGGAGTAACATGGAGGACAGTGAGAGAAGGAAAGGAAATGTGAACTGGTGTAAATCAGAGAGGGAGATGAAACATGAGAGACTTTGAACTCTGAGAAACGAACAGAGGGTTTTGGAAGGGAGGGAGGTGGGAGGATGGGTGAGCCTGGTGATGGGTATTGAGGGCACCTATTGCATGGAGCACTGGGTGTGGGGCATAAACAATGAATCTTGGAACATTGAAAAAATCAATTATAATTAAAAAATAATAAACTACTAGGTACAAGGGAAAAAAAAGACTTGCGTCTAAAATAAAAAAAGTTTATGTTTTTGCCAAGTCTCCTGGATATGTCATAAATAATGTGAGATATGATTTAAAGAAAACTGACTCCTTTTTTTAAATAAATTTTTATTTTTTTTCCATAGCACAGCCACCTTATCCCTCATCCTCACCCCCCAGTAACCCTCAGTTTGTTTTCTGAGCTTAAGGGTCTCTTATGGTTTGACTCCCTCTCCAGTTCCATCTTGTTTCATTTTTTGTCCCTCCCTATTCCTCACAAACCCCCGCCCTGCCTCTCATATTCCTCATATCACAGAGATCATATGATAATTGTCTTTCTCTGATTTACTTGTTTCACTCAGTATAATACCCTCCAGTTCCACCCACATCATTGCAAATGGCAGGATTTCATTCTTTTTGATGGCTGCATAGTATTCCATTATATATATATATATATATATATATATATATACACACCACGGCTTCTTTATCCATTCCCTAATTTTTTTAAGAAAGAAGTGGGTTACCAAGACAAGCTGACTTGTTAGTTAAAAGTTTCAAATTCATGTACAAATATGTATTAAATATGTATACTTAAATGCCTGTACTTTCTTTCCACAACTGCTTCAGTTGGTTTGATATGAATAACTTTTCTGATGATCAAATTGAGCTGATAAGTGTTTGATTAATCTTTATGGTGAACCCCTAGCACTATAAAGTACAGTCATAGAGAGGATAGTGATAGGAAATGCTAGTCAAAGAGATTTTTTCAAGGCAATAGAGCAGGGCCAACAGTCAGGTAGAAAAGAATAGAATTATTGCCAAAAGAGTAAAAACACAAAAATACTGGTCACAGTCTAGAAATGCACAAGAAGAAAAATGGGTTAAGGATTCTTAAATGCAAAGTCAAATAATAAAATGTTTCCTAATTAATCAGAGCTCCTTGTAGGTATTGATTATAACTTAGAAAAATAATAAGCTTGTGCATCATAAATCAGGCAGAGCACATTCCTTAAGGCATGATGGATGGAAAACAACAGGTTGAACTTATTAAAAGTTCATTGCAAAAATAAAACATGTTCAATGGTAAGCTGTTTATACTTCCTGTTTATCATAGGATCTTCCTAAATGAAATAGATCTTGAAACACATTTTTCAGAAGTCAAGATACTGATCTTTCTGAATTAATAGGGAAAAAAGGAAAAAGGAAAGAAAAAACATCAATCAGTCCAAAACATTACATGACTCAATGTCTTAAGGACATAATGGGATTATAAATAATGAGAATTTGATACTGACTTTTGGGAGGGTATAAACTTAATAATATCTTGAATTGAGGTGTTTGTCTTTAAGGGTTTATATGCAAGATAATCTTTATCTTGGTTCATTTAAAATATACCTGAGCTTAAAATGGAAGAGCTGGAAATAATCACATTTTTGGAACTCTAAAGTAAGACAACTGTGCCCAAATAGTGTGAGAACAGAAGAATAAGTATTCAGGAGTGTGTGTACTGTAAAATGGCATTAATTTGGATGAATGAGGATAAGGTCAGCCTAAATTAGTAAAATATAAGCCGGAAAATATTTGAAAATAAAGTGTTGTTGTTTTTCTAGTGCATGCCCCTAAAATGGAAACAAACAAACAAAAAAGGCTAACAAAGTGCTGGACCTGATGTTAGGACCAGTTTTAATTGGTGAATAAGATTCATTTGTAAATGTGCATTAATCGCTTCTTTTCACCTATATTAATCAGCAAGTATTTACTGAGTTCCTTACTGCATGCCCACCCATGTGCAAAATGCTAGGGAGGACACCAAAGGAACACAAAAGGACTGAAATAAATCTGGCTGTCTGAGAGACCAACTAATTTATAGAGCAGCCTAACCAATTAGAAACCAAATATTTCTGAATAGTCAGGGATCCCTCCAACATAATAAAAGAAGTATTTCATAAAGAATCCTTTTTTGGGGCCATTCATCATTGGCCTGTACAATCATTAGTACAGTATTCAGTGATACCCAGGAAGTGTCATGAAGCAAAGAGCTATGGAATATTTTCAGTCATTTTTACTTAGCATCTTCTCCAAATGCTGCTGATCTGCCCTTGGTAATAATCCTATTCCTTTTAATTTCCTGCTTATCCTCTCCATCTTTCTCTGATTGGAAACTGATTGTTTCCCATTTTATTTTTCTTTTAATCATTTTCATTATTTTAATCAAATCATAATCTCATTTTAATTTATTTTCATTTTAATCATTTTCAAGGTAATCATTATAATAATACTAAGATTTCTATATGCCAGCCTCTACATTAACCTGCTCAGGTAGACACATACTTTTTGCCTATTTCTGTTGGAATTAGCATCCAGATTTTACTTGAGAGCACTCCTTCTACTCCCCCTACCTAAACACACCCACATATGCTTATAGTTCATTTGGTTTAGGTGAGTGGACATGTGATCCAGTCTGGGCTTCTTAAAATATTTCAACTTCCTGACTACAGTCATTGGTCAGGGTTAGCCCAAGTTGATCCAATGAGAACTGGTTGCACTTTTGCTGGAACTACTGGGAGGGAGATAGTCTCTTTGGTCCATGGTGATTAACTATAAGGAAAATAATGTAAAACTGGAAAGGCCTCTAAACAATGATGCCAACACAGAAAAAAGCAAAACCTGGAGATGGGGAAAGAAGCTGAATCCTGATGATATGAGGGTTCCTGGGGCCAGCTATGCCTGAAAACCACTTCTAGATTTTTCTGTTATCTGAGAGTCATGATAGCCTCTTTTTTGTCTTATGACATTTTTTATTCTGTTTCTAACCCTTGCAACTAGAGACACCTGCTTAGTAAACACTGGTTTCATTTGATTTCTGTAATAATTTTCTGGGGAAGATGCTATAATTCTCTATATTTTATGCCTCAGATATCTGAGACTCACGCAGATTAAGAAGTTTGCCTAGTGACCCAACCATCAAGTGACAGAGCCAGGGCAAAAATCCATGTCCATCGAACGCCAATGTCCATGCTTTCAACCCCTAAGGTCATCTTCCGTCATGCCTCTTTTCTCTCTGTGTCTCCAGCATTTAACCCAGCTCTGACACATACTCAGTGTTCTGTTCATATTTTGTGACGGGCTGACATTAGAAGACAGAGGAAGAGGCTTTCCTGGCTAATGCTCAAAGACATATAATAAAATAACATGGAAAAAAATAAATTGGGGAGTGGGAATTGTAGGGGTGGGAGAGAGGATGAAACAAAATTAGACTAGAAAAATGAATTGGAGGTAATCTCTGGGAACTGGTCCAGTTAAGTACTTTAAAAACAGTTGATTATCAAAAGTGGATTAAACATAACCTGATCTATCTTATTTATCTCATTTATTTACATTATAGCCCCATACATCATATAGTATACAGGTAGACTTCAAAATGCTTAAACATGCCCAAATTCCAAACACATAAAAGACAAATCAACATATTTTCTATATTCAAGACAAGCTTTTACATTTTGCTATTATATCATGACATAGCTTTAAAAAAAAAAAAAAAACCCAAACTAGTTAATGATCTCAGAAGGGCATACTTTCTGCTGTTGTTCTAAGGGCTGTGATGCTTATCTGAGAACAGACCTCTCACAGAGTTCAAAGGGAACTCTGCCCTCAGATATGCTCTGTGGAATTTTGTAGCAAGACAAAAAACAGCCTCCTAAATAGGCATGGAGACACATCTGTCCTAATTAAATAATACCCCATGTAGCCTCTAGCTTAATCACATCACAAAGCACACCCCAAATATCATTAGCCCCATGTACACACAATCCTATGAGGACCAGCACCAAAGTGCTAGGCAAAAATGTGCAGTATGAAAATGGTTGCTAAATTATATACACGTCATGGATCTCTGCCAAGGATGGCTGACAAGCCTCACCTGGCTAGCTCGCTCATCCTTTGCAGGTCTGAGTCCATTAGGCGGATGATGGGGGAGTGAGGCTAAAACAAACTGAAGATATTAAGACTCCATACGTCCATGAAAATGGATGATTGCACAAAGATTCCATCCCAAGTGATAGCCCGGGAGGCAAAGAACTCATTGAGAAACTCCATAAATTGTACTGATTATTTAGCATATGTAAAATATGTGAAAGCACACTAATAGCTTCAGATCACAGAAGGCTCATTGTAGTCTTTACATGTTGTTAAGCTTCCTGCGTTTCTCATCTCATGCTCGTGATTACCCATGGGGGTGATTTTCACCATGCTGATTCCACAGTTACAGAGAGTGAGACACAGTGAAGTAAGTAACTAGCCCAAGTTCACACAATTCATAAGCGATGAGGCTGAGGTTCAATCTTATGGCTGGCTGTCATGGTCTGGAAAGAAGGTACATAACCACCACATTCTACCATCTCTATTAGAGACTGAACAGAATTAAAGATGTCCACTGTGATGCAATTTGGCTCAATTGCATTTCTTTTCATATTGTTTTTGGTGGTAAAAAACACATAACATAAAATTTCCCATTATAGCTATCTTTAAGTGCACAATTCAGTGGCATTAGGTACATTCACCATGTTGTGCAACTCTAACCACAATCCATCTCCAGAACTTTTTCATCCTCCCAAACTGAAACTCTGTGCCTACTTAGCAATAATTTCCCATTATCCCTCCCCCAGGCCAAGATGACCACTATTCTATTTTCTGAATTTGATTATCCCATGTATTTCATAGAAGTGGAAATAAACAATGATTGTCCTTTTAGGTCTATATTGTTTACTTGACATAATGTCTTTGAGGTTCATTCATTTTGCAGCATGTATCAGAATTTCTTTCCTTTTTAAGGCTGAATAATATTTGAGGGCATATATATACATATGATATATATATATATATCATCATATATATATCATATATATATATGATCATATATATATATCACATTTTGTTTATCCAGTCATCTATCGGTAGACATTTAGGTCTTTGGGGGATATACCTAGGTATGGAATTGATGGATCATATGGTAATTGTATGTTAAAATTCTGAGGAACCTATCCTTACTATTTTCCAGAGTGGCTGCACCATTTTTCATTCCCGCCAGCAATACACAAGGGTTCCAATTTCTCCACATCTTCATCAACACTTGTTATTTTCTGGGTTGCTTTTTGGTTTTTGTTTTTTAATAGCCATTCTACATGAAGTGGTATTTCATTGTGATTTTGATTTGCATTCCCCTAGTGATTAGTTATGTTGAGCATCTCTTCATGTGCTTATTCACCATGTATATATTTTCTTTGGGGAAATTTCTTTTCAAATATTTTGTCCATTTTTTGATTGGGTTGTTTGGTTTGTTATACCATTGTAGGAGCTCTTTATATATTATGGATATTATGCCCTTATCAGATAGATGATTTGCAAATACTTTCTCCCATTCTGTAGGATGCCTTTTTACTCTGTTGTTAATGTCTTCTGGTGCACAAAAGGTTTTAAGTTTAATTGCATTTTTTAAAGTTTAATTGCATTTTAATGAAAAACTGTTTATCTTCTAGGCACACAGCATTGTAGTCAGAAAGTGAAGCTAAGGTGGGTGACTGAAATATTCTGTATCAGGGAGTGAGGTACACAAGAAGGATTATATGATTAAAGCCATATGGGGGTGTACTCTGTTTTCTCCTCAGATCATGTAAATCTTTCACCTTTTAAAGCCATATGGGGACATTAAAAAATTGTGAAGGGCAAGGTACAGTGGGAGTGATGACTTATATCAATTAGAGGGACCTGGAAAGCCTTGTAAGAGTCACCTCTAAAGTGGGAATTATTGCTCAAGAAGTGAAGTTGGAGAGAGCAGGATCCTTTATGACTACCTGCATGTTCTCTAAGGGGGAAGAACAGGATCCAGCCTGAGAGACTGAGAAGTGAGAGGAAAAAGGAAAATATCTACTGACTGCTGTAAAAGATCAGCATGTACATTGGGCAAGAAGTCTTCCTGTTAAAAGACTAGCATTCAAGTCTTTGCTTTCCCAGATATCAAGGATGTAGAACTGTTTGAATCCAGTCACCTAACAATTCTGAATGTCAGTTTCATTCTGAAGAGGGGTTAATAAGACCTGCCCTTTTCTGGATTCATGTTTGCTCTAGGGATTAGGTGAGATAATGTAGTCGTCATAGACTGCGATGCACTGTCCTTGTAGAATTATGAAAGCCAAGAAGAGACATCAAGCAGGAGGGCAGGTACAGCTCTTTATAATTTGGCAAACTATTTAAGAATTTAAGACAGAAATATAGAAATCTGGAAATCCTTGGTATCCAAGGAAGCCTCTTTGATGGCGGAGGAGGAATGGAGAGGCCAGATTACCATTGGTTGAAAAGTAAACGGGAGAGGAAAGAGTCAATTCTGCGTAGAATGCCCTCAAGCTGTTTGGCAGTGGTAATTTGAAAGAGAAAGGGTATGGGAAAGTCGGATGGGGATGGCAAATTCTAAGGGATCCGCTGTCCACAGCTGCCACAAAAGTACATGTCCACAAGACTTTGCCTTGGCTGACTAATCAGAATATCCCACCCATTTATCCATAGTGGTTGGTCCATAATAAGCATATAAACCAAAGCAATCCCATCAGACAGGATTATAGCTGTAGGTACTGAAAGATAGAAGAGATACTCTTTCCTCTGTGGCAACCAAATCTAGAGTAGTGGGGCTAGTGTTCTCATTGGTCTCACTCTCCATCCCACTTCCACTCACCTGGTCATATGGAGGAAGTCTGTCTTTAGCAGAAAAGAATGAGATCAATAGCAAAAGAAGTACAGAGTCCTCTGAGAAAGAAACACGCACACTGACACCAGCACTTGACAATGTCTTCTGGGTCTAGAACATGAGTCATCAAACTAATATCCAAAGATCACATCCAGCCCTCCACCTGTTCTCATACGGCCCGTGAGCTAAGTACAGCTTTTATATTTAAAAAAAACAAAAACAAAAAAACTTTATTTACTTATTTTACAGAAAGGGAGAGAAATAGCACAAGCAGAGAGAGCAGCAGGGAGAGGGAGAGGGAGAGGGAGAGGGAGAAGCAGACTCCCCTCTGAGCAGAGAGCCTGACATGGGTTTGATCCCAGACCCTGGGATCATAACCTGAGCTGAAGGCAGATGCTTAACTGTCTGAGTCACCCAGGTGCCGCTATCTTTTACATTTTTATATGGTTGGGGGGAAAAATCGAAGGAAGAGTATTTTGCAACACATGAAAATTATATGAAACGCATATGTAGCGTCCATAAATAAAGTTTTATTAGAAAACAGCCATGCTCATTCATTTACATCTTACTTGTGGCTTTTGTGCTTCACCTCAGAACTGAGTAGTTGTGACAGAGATCATAAGGTGGACAAAGTTGGAAATATTTACTGTCCGGCTATTACAGAAGAGGTTCACAGATTTGTGCTCTAGAGCAAGACCAGTGCCAGCCCCAAACTGTTACATGAGCCCCCAACATTTACGCTAATGGGAGTTGAAACTCTATCATTTACAACAAAAAGTTTCCCCAAAAAATATCCTTTTAAAGATGGGAAACAAAGTTTTGATGGAATAAGTGACTGGCTTGGTCGTATAAGTTTGTGACAGAATTGGACTAGAATCCTGATATTCTGTCTCTCCGCTCTTTGCCATATAGGTTGGCCTCATGAGTGTGTGACCCGAGCAGTCACACAAAGCTCCCCTGCTCCCCACTCCCCCACCCCCGGCTTAGAAGGACTCTGCACTTGGATTAATGCTGTGTTACGACAACCTTGAGATTCTTAATACATTTTGAACAAGTGGCCCTGCACTTTCATTTTGCATTGGGCCCATTAATTATGTCTCGGGTCTTGGTGCCACCCACCCAGCCTCCCCAGCCCTGTAAACTGTAACATTTTCTAGTCACTTTCCACATCCACATTATAATTTTCTACCACCCTAGCACATTAGTATTAGAGAAAGTCAGATTGTAACAGCCATCATGTAATTCCAACATAATTTATCTATAGTTAAAAGCACATATTTCCCCACTTTTATAACAAAATTAGGCTTCTCCAAGGTTCAAATAAAATAGCGATAATTTTATTTTTCATGTGATTTAGTCATTCTCCTCACCATAATTGTTTTGAATTTATTTTTGTATTTCACTTGTACTCTAGGAGTGATATGGCACAGGCAATGGATTCAGTAATTCTTCAAGTTCATAAATTGTGAACAGAATTTCCAAAAATGTGCCTGTTATTGAAGCATCTGCCTGTGAGGATAATTAAAGTGAAAACATTTATGAAGTGCTTTGATATCCCCATAGCAAAGCAATGTATGGGTCAAAAAACTTATAGCACAGGGCAAACCACGAGGCCTAGCTGCCTACTCAAACAATTGGGAGCACAAAAATGAAGCTAAGAAATACAAGAGAAAGGAACAGTTAAATCCCATGGGATAATGTTGTTCTCCATTTTTTTCAAACATTGACCTATTCAGTCTATGTTGAGTTTTTATTTTTTCAAATTAAAAAGTAATACATGTTTATTGTAGGACATTTTTTAAGTAAAGGTAAGGAAAAATAAGAATGGAAAAGCACCATAATTTTACTACGCAAGATAGCCATGGCTAACATTAATTTTTGTCATTGCTAACATTTAGAATATGCCTTTCCTAATCAATTTTCTATGCATACATAAAACTTTCAAAAATGGAATCTCACTATATTCCATGTTAGGAATTTGCTGGGGAGCATTTCCCCATGTCTTCGTTATTCTTCCTCATTGCCATTTTAATGACCACACTCTATATCACCGTGACAATTAATTTTATGTGTCATCTTGCTAGGTGGAGGGATGCCCAGATAGCTGGTAAAACATTATTTCTGGGTGTGTCTCTCAGAGTGCTTCCAAAAGAGATTAGCATTTGAATCAATAGACTGAATGAAGAAGATCCACTCTCACCAGGCTGGGGGCATCATCCAATCCTTTGCAGGCCCAGAAAGAACAAAAAGGCAGAGGAACTGCAAATCTCTTCCCTCTCTCTCTTTCTTAACCTTTTTTTTCCATTGTGATAAGTGCACTCTTTCTTTTTTATTTTTTTAAAGATTTTATTTATTAATTTGACAGAGAGAAATACAGCTAGAGAGGAATCACAAGCAGGGGGAGTGAGAGAAGGAGAAGCAGGCTCCCCGCCAAGCAAGGAGCCCGATGTGGAGCTCGATGTGGGGCTCGATCCCGGGTCTCCAAGATCATGATCTGAGCTGAAGGCAGTCGCTTAACCAATAAACCACCCAGGTGCCCCAGAGAAGTGCACTCTTTAATCCCCCTACCCACCTCCCCTCTGTCAATCAGGTTGTTCTCTCTAGTTAAGAGTCTGTTTCTTGGTTTATGTCTTTTTTTTCCCTTTGTTCATTTGTTCTGTTTCTTAAATTCCACATACAAGTGAGATCACATGGTATTTGTCTTTCTCTAACTTATTTCACTATTATACTCTCTAGCTCCAAACATATGAAAATGACAAGATTTCATTCTTTTTTATGGTTAGATAATATTTCATTGAGTATATATACCACCTCTTCTTTATCCATCATCTATTGATACACACTTGGGCTGCTTCTATAATTTGGCTATTTTAAATAATGCTGCAGTGAGCATAAGGATGCACATATCTCTTTGAATGAGTGTTTAATATTTTTGAGTAAATAGTAATGTAATTCCTGAATCGTAGGGTAGTTCTATTTTTAATTTTTTGAGGAAACTCCATAAAGTTTCTAAAATGAGTACACCAATTTGCAGCCCCACCAACAGTGGAAGAGGGTTCCTTTTTATCCATATTTTCATCATCGTTGCCTTGTTGTTTCTTATATTTTATATTTTAGCCATTCTGACAGGTGTGAGGTGGTATCTGTGGTTTTGATTTGCATTTCCCTGATGGTAAGTGATATAGGGAAAACTGCACTCCAAGCTGACCTGACTCATGTAGCTTGCCTGAGTTAATTTTTTCACTCTGCTGTGATGATGAATACATTTAATCCCCACAGAGTGATTGACCAGGGGATCCCCATTGGTCAGAGTCTGGGAGGTTAAGGAGGTTACCTGATTGGGCATCTCCCCCAGCGTGGCTCACCTTTGTTTTCCAGGGGCCCTTTGCCCATTTCTCCCAGAGCTGTTTTTCTGAGTAAACAAGATGGCGACCTGGATTTCTTTCTTTTTCTTTTTCTTTTTTTTTTTTTAAGATTTTATTTATTTATTTGACAGAGAGAAACACAGCTAGAGACAGAACACAAGCAGAGGGACTGAGAGAGGGAGAAGCAGGCTTCCCGCTGAGCGGGAAACCTGATGTGGGGCTTGATCCCAGGTCTCCAGGATCATGACCTGAGCCGAAAGCAGTCACTTAACCAACTGAGCCACCCAGGCGCCCCGGCGAACTGGATTTCTAAATAGGTATTATTTCTAATAATAACATATTATTATACAGGTTTAATATTAATTTAATATTAATTAATAGTTATTAATAATAATTTTATTATTTTCTAATAACCTATTTCTAAATAGGTCCTGAGTTGCATTAGTTCTTTATGTATTTGGATACTAGTCCTTTATCAGATATGTCATTTGTAAATGTCTTCTCTTATTCAATAGGTTGTTTTCCAGTTTTGATTATTTCCTTCACTGTGCAGAAACTTTTATTTTGATGTAGTTATAATAGTTTATTTTTACTTTTATTTCCCTTGCCTCGACTGACACATCTAGAAAAATGTTGCTGCAGCCAATACCCAAGAGATTACTGCCTGTGCTCTCTTCCAGGATTTTTATGGTTTCAGGTCTCACATTTAGGTCTTTAGTCCATTTTGAGTTTATTTTTGTGTATAGTGTAAGAAAGTGGTCCAGTTTCATTCTTTTTACATATGGCTATCCAGGTTTCTCACCACTATTTGTTGAAGAAGTTGGCTGGGGAGGTGGCTATATATTTCTTTTTTATTTATTTTGTAAATGAATTCCATCTTTGTCAAAGGTTGACTATTTAATTATGGGTTTATTTCTGATTTTTCTGTACTACTTTATCTATCTATGTCAAAGATTGACTATTTAATTATGGGTTTATTTCTGATTTTTCTGTACTACTTTATCTATTTTATGCCAGCATACTATGCCAATAGTTTAAATTACTACTGCTTTGTAATATAATTTAAAATCTGCAATTTATGATACGTCCAGTTTTATTTTTCTTTTTCAAGATTGTTTTGGCTATTCAAAGTCTTTTATGGTTCCATACAAATTTTAGGATTGTTTGTTCTAGTTCTGTGAAACATGCTGTTGGCATTTTATAGAAAGTGCCTAAATCTGCAATTTGCTTTGGGTAGTATAGACATGTCAACAATATTTGTTCTTCGAACATGTGAACATGGACTGTCTTTCCGTTTTCTTTTGCATTTCCATTTTTGCATTTTTTCCATTTTCTGCATTGTGTTGAATTTCTTTCATCAGTGTTTTATAGTTTTCTGAGTATAGGTCTTTCACCTCTTTGGTTAAGTTTATTCTTAGATATTTTATTGTTTTTTGTGCAATTGTAAATGGGATTGTTTTCTTAACTTCATTTTCTGCTGCTTCATTATTAGTGTAGAGGAATGCAACAGATTTCTGTACATTGATTTTGTATCCTGCAATGTTACTGAATTTATTTATCAGTTCTAGTAGTTTTTTGGTGGAATCTTTAGGGGTTTTTTGGTTTTTGTATATATTTTATTTATTTATTTGAGAGAGAGAGAGAGCACAAGCAGGGAGAGAGGCAATAGAAATGGGAGAATCAGACTCCCTGCTAAGCAGGGAACCCAAAACAGGGCTTGTTCCCAGGATCCTGAGATCACAACATGAGCTGAAGGCAGACAGTTAACCAACTGAGCCACTCAGGCATCCCTGGTGTTTTCAGTATACAATATCATGTCACCTGCAAATACTGAGAGTTTTAGTTTTTCCTTACCAAATTAGATGCCTTTTATTTCCTTACGTTGTCTAACTGGCTAGGACTTCCAGTACTATGTTGAATAAAAATGGTGAGAGTGGACATCCTTGTCTTGTTCCCAAACTCAGGAGAAAAGCTCTCAGTTTTCAGCTTTGCAATGATGTTAGCCATGGCTTTTTCATGTAGGGTTGTTATTATGTAGAGATATGTTCTCTCTAGACCTACTTTGTGGAGGATTTTTTTTCCATAACCCAGCAACCCTGTCTCTCCCCCATCCTACCCCACCCCCAGCAATCCTCAAGTTTGTTTCCTGAGCTTAAGAGTCTCTTATGGTTTGTCTCCCTCCCGGGTCCCACCTTGTTTTATTTTTTTTCCCTCCCTACCCCCCACGACCCCCTGCCCTACCTCTCAAATTCCTCATATCAGAGAGATCATATGATAATTGTCTCTCTGATTGATTTATTTCACTCAGTATTATACCCTGCAGTTCCATTTGTGGAAGATTTTTATCATGAATGTTGTACTTAGTCAAATGCTTTTCCTGCATCTATTGGAACAAACGTATGCTTTTTATCCTTTCTCTTATTGGCGTGAAGTATCGCGTTTATTGTTTTGTGAATATTAAACCACCCTAGCACCCTGAAAATAAATCCCACTTGATTGTGGTATATGATTCCTTTAATATATTATTGGACTATGTTTGCTAGCATTTAATTGAGGATTTTTGCATTCATATTAATGAGAGATGTTGGCCTGTGGTTCTCTTCTTTTTATAGTGTTTTTATTTGGTTTTGGTATCAGAATGATACCTCATAGAATGAATTTGGAAGTTTTCCTTCCTCTTGAGTTTTTGTAACAGTTTGAGAAGAATGGGTATTATCTCTTCTTAAATGGTTGGTAGAAATCACCTGTGAGGTTATCTGGTCTTGGTCTTCTGTTTTTTAGAGGTTTTTGATTACGGATTCAAGTTCATTGCTGGTGATTAGTCTGTTCAAATCTACCATTTCTTCCTGCTTTCTTTCTCTCTCCTGGTAAGATAAGACCTCTATCTTCTCTTGACCTCAGATGTTAGAGCTCTGGTTCTTTGGCCTCAGCTCCTGGTTTTGGGGCTTTTGGATTCGAAGATACACCAGTTCTCCTGGTTGTCAGACCTTCTGCTTTACACTAAATTATACCACCAGGTTTCCTGGTTCTCCAGTTTGCAGACAATACATAATGGGACTTCTCAGCCTCCATAATCGTGTGAGCAAATCTGTTTCTCTGGAGAATTCTGCCTAATACAATTATTTATTCAACAAATTCCCTATTATTGAATATTTGGATTATTTCCGATTTTCAGATGTTCAACACAACATTGCAGAGAACATCCTTATAGCTATATTGATAAGTACACCTGTGTTTCTTTCTTTTTCTCATTTTATATTGAAGGCTAAAAGAAGTAACCTTTAATCTCTGATTATACAGCTTTCCCTTTCCATAACACTATTGACAAGAGAGCTTAGATGAAAGTATATATGTAATTTCAAACAGTTGCATAGCACCATGCCAACATATAGTATTTGTTCAACAAATGAAGGTTATGAATAGCTCCAAGAGAGCATAGCCTCCTTGGCATCAAATTCAAAGGACAGTTTTCCTTAGCTGCCATTTATACACTTCGATGTAGCTTTTTTTAAGGAATTTAAATGTTTGTGTTACACTATCCTCAGGAAATAGGTTCCATTTGTTTAATACCCATGTAAAAGTTATATTTATAAACATTTTTCCCCACTGATAGTTCAGTAAACCACTCATTCTGGTATTTTAAGATTAGATAAACCCATTCTTAAAAAATCTGAAGAACACTTATATGGATGTATTGTATGCAAAACAGAGTTCACTGTTATTCTCTTTAAAAATAGGTTAAAAATAGTTTTAGAAACAAAGTTTTGATCACATCAATAGAAATTTAATAAAGGGAGCTAAGGATTTTCACTTTTTATGTTAAATATATCTAAAATACTTTATTATAACTGGCAGTTATTTTTAATTTTTAAAAACAGATGAAACATCATTAGTAAGAGGGTGAAATTTCTTCCCTACTTGCTTCAATATTGATGCTACAGAGAACTTGAGTCTTTTAGGCTTTCAAACAACCAAACTTCCAATGTGGCAAATCTTCATTTAGATGTCAGCAGAGAACTCCTATATCGCAGGTTTTTGGTGAGTGTCTAAAATAATCATCCCTTTAGGCACATTTAGGACTACGTTAGAGAGTGTTACGGCTTGACATTCAGTTTGGGTCCTGGTAGATAGGTAACAACTAAAATGTTATTAAACAAAGATATGAGTCCATGTCCTCAGATATTGCCTTTGACCAGTAATATTCAGGACAACTTTTATTTCGCCCCTTTATTTATAATCATCATTGATGTATGACTTCTTGTGCTTCCCTCATCTGTAAAATGGGAAATGCATTGGTGGTACTTTGTACGATTGTGAGGGTCCAATAACACTGTGTGTGTAAATCACCTAGCAGCAAGCATAGAACTTTGATAAGCCCTCAACAAATATTAGCTGTTCCCATTAACAGCTACAGCATCATTAGAATCACTATCGTCACCATCATCACCATTATCATTCTGGAATGTAAATGCAAATTCTGTCCTGCTGTCTTTTTAAGCTGTGATGAGCCTTATTTTCTCCTTGAGAAAAAGATCATTTTACTACAGTTGTTTTCCAACACATCCCCCACCAGAGGGTACAATGTGGAAGGGAGTCAGAGCAGGAGAGCTGGAGGAGAAAGGGAGTCCGTTAATTTGGAAAAAGCAACATGCTCCAGAAAACCTTGGCCTACTATATGAGAAAAATGGACTTAGCAATTACAACTGTTATGAAACTTGTGTTTTATGAAGCCAGACGCTGGAACTGTACAATAAAACAACTCGAAAATATCAAAAGACCACTTTGGGTGGCCTGCCAGTGGATTATAGACATGACTTTTATATTGAGAGGGATTGTCTGGCATTGAATCAGATGAACTACCGTTTGAGCAGCAGGATATGGGTAGCTAGTTTGGGCTTAAATAAAAAAAAAATCCGAAGTGACCAGTCAGTAAGGCATAAGCAAAACCTAAGAGATTTATTATGTACAGTGTAAAGGAAAAGGGAGTTCTCTAAACATCCAACTCTGGAAGAAAATGCTGCAGCTCTCTTTTTCTTTTCTTTTCTTTCTTTTTTTTTTTAACCCTTTCTTTCTCAGTGCACCAAAACTTTTAAGGACTTAATTGATTTTTAGGGAGACATTCAACACTGCAATCTGTGTGGGAACATTCTTCAAATTAATTTAAGAACAAATTCATCATAAAGGCTCATTTTTCTAATTATGAGGGGAGAGTAAAAAAGATTACAGGTTGGAGAGAGACATGGCTGAGCCCAGAGGGGGTAAAAAAAGCTCTCCAATTTCCTAACACAAAAGGAGAAGAGAAGTGCAGAAATTGTCCTTTGTTGAAAACCACACCTGCAAAAGCTAACAAGAGCAAAGCATGGCTCTGTGTCCAGTCAACCAGGGATGGTTGATGAGCAGCTAGTCTTATAAATGTTACCAGTTTAAAATGGAAACAAAAACATGCATGAGTTTTAGCTCATAATTAGTGGAAAAGACAACTGCTGTTTCCAGAACTCTGCTGCTAGCCTCTCCCTCTTTCAGAGACAGATTACTGGATCGGTAATCCAGGTGCCACCAGGTTCCATTCATGTTCTAAATTCATTTTTGCAGAAACCATGGCCATGTCTCATCCAGTAGAACACAACATATACCAAATGTACAAGGTAGCAAAATGGAGGTATGTTTTAGGATGCTTAGGAGCCAAGCCTTCTGTTAAAGCAGGTAAATTATGAAATAGAAGAGGATCCTGGTGCTAAAACTGAACGCAAACAAGCCATCATTTCTACCTGGAAATGTTCAAAATGATTTTGCCAATGAGTTACTCCATTCTAACAAAGAGGACACTTCTGAGTATTGTAAATAATGTTGCTACATCTGCAGAAAGCCATCTCTGAGAAACAGATTTTTATATTAATACATTTTAAATGTTTATGGCTGGACTCTAGTCTACCTAGGGGGTTAAAAACAGCAGGCTTCTTTATGTGAGAATCTTGTATGCTACCTCGTTCTACAACAAAGCCCATTTGACTGGAGATCCGGCCATTGGCCTCTCAGTCTTTCTAGAGACAATTTCCGAATGCCTCCTTGATTACAGCTAATTATCTCAGCTCCAGCCAGTATACATATATATACGCACACACATATCTAGCCCAGACTCTTCTATCAGTGCTGGGAAAATCGAATTCTCCTTCTAAACTCTGACCAATCTTGCTATCGCCAACCTTACCTTGGAGGATCAAGCCTCCACCGTGCCATCAGGCACACCTTTCTAAAACATAAATCTGTCAGGACTCTGTTTTAAAAATCTTCAATGGTAAACTGTTTTCCTACTGTATTAGGTCCAAATTCTCCATAATAACCTTTAGAAAAACCTGTATGCTTAGCATTTTATAAGCAGTTCATTTAATGACATAACAATTATGATATTTTATAAATTATTAAATAAAGATTTAAAAAAATTTGTCTTCAAGAATGTGCCCTGTGGCTTTTTGTCTATTGAGTAAATGGTTTCAATTTTTCCTGAGGAGAGCGGATACAGAGTAGAGCAGTGGTTTCCCACTCAGGACGATTTATCCCCAAAAAGGACATAAAGGTCTGGAGACATTTTTGATCATCACAACTGGGAAAGGAAGTTTCTAGTAGGTGGAGGCCAAAGGTGCTGCTCAATTTCCCACAGTGCACAGGAGAGCCCCCCCACAACAAAGAATTTATCCAGCCCAATATGTGAATCATGACAAGGTTGAGAAACCCTGGGCCGAAACAGGAAAATATATTGCTCAACTATGACCATGAAATCCAGGTTAATTTCCTGCTACAGGAGTGGACCTCAGAGGCTGACGGGTGGGTCCCGGTGGGAATTGCCCCCCCCCCCCCCCGTTCCATTCAGGTTCCAGCAAACACTAAGGAAGGAGTCAGGATTGTAGTGACAGCCCTCTTGTGCCACATGTTCCAAATACGGGAGACAGGACCAATCAAAGGAGTGAAGGGGAAAAAAGAGAAAGAAAACCAAGTCAGGTAACAGACTCTTAACTCTAGAGAACACATGGATGGTTAGCAGAGGGCAAGTGGGTGGGGGCACGGGGATCAAGCAGGGCACTTGTCCTGGTGAGCATCAGGTGATGTTTGGAAGTGTTGAATCACTATAGGATACACCTGAAACTAATATAACCCTGTATTAAAAAACAAACAAACAAACACACAAAACAAAACAAAACAAAAGACAAAGGCAGACAGGAAAAGAGGTTAGGGGAGTTTAGAGGAAAAAAAAATGGCAAAAGAGACTCTTCTCATACCTGGCAGAGTCCTCACCCAGCCCAGGTAGTAACACTCACTGCTGCAGGTCCTTATGAGGAACCTTAGGGACCTAAGAATCCATTCCCCTGCGACCAGACAGTAACAAATTCCACTCTAGCTCACAGTCTGTTTCTATATCCTTTGCCATTTAAGATTCCTACATCCTCCAACTTCATCTGCTGGCGTTTCTATTAATCACTATCTCTTTAGGACAATGACGCACCAGTGAAACAATGATTTTGGAAGTTACAATGAACTGAGAAATAAAAAGCCACTCCAAAATCCCCCTTGACGATCTGAATGTGTATATATATACATATATATATATATACACATCTATATATACATATTTTTTTTTACCACAAGCCAGAGGACCTGCAAATCAAGATATGACATAAGGAAATTTGAAATTTCCCTGCTGAAAAAATATCCAGTGGAAAAAGGACAGCCTCTTCAATAAATGGTGCTGGGAAAATTGGACAGCTATGTATAGAAGAATGAAACTAGACCATTCGCTTACACCACACACAAAGGCAAACTCGAAATGGATGAAAGACCTCAACGTGAGGCAGGAATCCATCAAAATCCTGGAAGAGAACATAGGCAGCAACCTCTTTGACATTGGCCACAACAACTTCTTTCAAGATATGTCTCCAAAGGCAAAGGAGACAAAAGCAAAAATGAACTTTGGGACTTCATCAAAATAAAAAGCTTCTGTACAGCAAAGGAAACAATCAACAAAACAAAGAGGCAACCCACAGAATGGGAGAAGATATTTGCAAATGACACTACAGACAAAGGGCTGGTATCCAAGATCTATAAAGAACTACTCAAACTCAACACCCAAAAAGAAGATGAACACATCAAAAAATGGGCAAGAGACAT
>PITA01008090.1:0-13003 GCA_004023965.1 Spilogale gracilis | reverse complement strand
TCTAAGATACCACCTTACACCAGTCAGAATGGCCAAAATTAACAAGACAGAAAACAACAAGTGTTGGAGAGGCTGCGGAGAAAGGGGAACCCTCTTACACTGTTGGTGGGAATGTAAACTGGTGCAGCCACTTTGGAAAACAGTGTGGAGATTCCTTAAAATATTAAAGATGGAGCTACCCTATGACCCTGCAATCGCACTACTGGGCATTTACTCCAAAGATACGGATATAGTGAAAAGAAGGGCCATATGCACCCCAATGTTCATCGCAGCAATGGCCACAATCGCCAAACTGTGGAATGAGCCAAGGTGCCCATCAACAGATGAATGGATAAAGAAGATGTGGTACATATATACAATGGAATACTATACCTCCATCAGAAAGGATGAATATCCAACTTTTGTAGCAACATGGACTGGACTGGAAGAGATTATGCTAAGGGAAATAAGCCAAGAAGAAAAAGTCAAGTATTGCATGGTTTCACTTACCTGCGGTGCATGAGGGGTAAACTGGAGGACAGTGGGAGAAGGAAAGTAAATGGGAACTAGGGTAATCTAGGGAGAGAAACGAAACAACAGAGACTCTGGACACAGAAACAAACTGAGGGACTTGGAGGGAGGGGGGTGGAAGGATGGGAGAGCCTGGTGGTGGGTACTGGGGACACCTAAAGCGTGGAGCACTGGGTGTGGGGAGTGGGGAATGAATCTTGGAACACTGGAAAAAAAAACATTTAGTAACAATAAAAAAAAAAAAGAAAGAAAAGAAATTTCCCTGCTTCCCGGATCGGGAGTGGAGAGTCTCTACATGGTAAGGGAGTCTGGAGGGAAGTGTGCAGGAAGAAGAAAGGAGGTGGGACAGAGGTCAGGCACAAGGCTACTGACTTCCTTTTGGGGTCAAGAGTTTGGGTGGGGCTGAGTGAAAGGCAGTAAAACACCGTCAGTAGTGTGAGAAAGAAGCTGAAAGCCTCAGGGATTTGAGACCTATTTTCTATTTGTAATTATGAAAGGAGCCCCTGGGTCCCTCTAACAAATGTGTAACAATGGAGGAAAAGGAAGTATGGCACGTTTTTTGGCAGAAATAGCATGGGGGGCATCCAGATGTTTCCACGCGTACCCAGTAAGGAATGCAAGGGGGGTGGGAGTCAGCAGTGCTGTAGAGGCTCAGGGTGGATGACCAGAGTGTGGGCTCAGACGCAGGACAGAGCTGAGATTTGGGGCACGTGCAGCAAGAATGCCCACAGCAGCCTGGGAAGTGAGGCAAACACAGCAAAGAATACGAACCCCCCAAAATAAAAATTTTCTCATCCCTAAACTTTGGTGGCAATTACCAAGTAGGACCAAGGACATCTTCATGAGGCCAGCAAACACCTGGAGGGAACAGCCTTGTGGACCCGCCCTGCGGACCGGCAGTCCAGGACCCAGGCCAGGACAATACAAGCGGTTCCTAGTCACAGGCACCAGCTTCAGAGAAAGAGGAAGAAAGGCAACTCTTGGAGAGCAGCAGAATTGAAGATCTATCCACATGTCTACACAAGGTTTAGGGAATGGGCACTTAACATGTTTCGGTAAATTATAGAAATAAAGAAGCTATAATTTCTGGCACTTGGAAATTGTAGTATTTAAAATGTTGCTACTCATTTTAGTAGAACACTCCTGCTTATAAGGTGCACTTATGAGAAATCTAAAGTGCAAAAAGCAACAACTTGCCCTAATTCACAGAGCCAGTAGGTAGGAGGGCTCTCCTTCCGAAGATCAAAATCTTTTTCCACTGTGCCTCCTGTTAGCACGATATTCCAGCAGACCCTGGGCAGTTGCACCCCATTTACCACTACTTTCCTCCCTAGGCTCTTGGTTTCAGTCACAGGATTATTTCCCAAATGTGCCCTGCATTTTCCTCCTCCATGCTCTTAAATAAGTTTTTCCTGTTGCTTCTATGCAAATCTGACCCATCTTTTTCTCTTCCGCCCAAATTAAACAACTTTGGGTAGACTGCAACCCTCGTTCTTGGTAGCAAAAGGCGGGATGTCCTGAGAAACAAGCTGACAAGACTTGGTTACCCCAGCCAATTCTCAGAGAAAGAGAGCTACAGTCTCCTCTGGTCCAGCCTCCCCACCCCCCTACCCCGCCCCCTCTACCCTGCCCCCCCCAGAAGCTGCTGCGTCCACAGACAAGGTGGCTTGGGTTTACAGCCACCTCCTTGATATTTACTGGCTGCGACCTTGTCGGCAGAGACACCCCAGGTCTGCAATAGTTGGTGAGCTTTCAAATTCAGAGGCTTCATTCAACCATTCTGTTTATCACAGCCCTACTGTCCCGGACATTTCTTCCTCGCTCTTCAGACAAACAACCCTTGACAATTTCTCCCCGGCTTCCCTCCACAGTGAAGTTAGCCAGACCACACACTGTTCCTGTTTATCTCATTTGCATGTAACTTTTCTCCTTATTACGTCCTTAAGGGAAGAGGAAAACCCCTCTAGACAGACAATCAGAAGTGCCCTGGGCAAATCCTCTGCTCCATTTGGTTTGTCTCCAACTGGTTTACCTCACTCTTGTAGTCATGAGAATCTAAACACTTTGCAACCTCTTCTCTTACCCACCCTTACTGAGGTCCTCCTATAACTCCTCTGATCAATTCATGTTCCCCTGAACCCAATTAGATTAGTATAGCACTTTTCAGTAGAACTTCCGGCAATGGTGGCATATTCTATGTCTGTCCAATATGGTACCCACTTAGCCTCACATGGCTATGGAGCTTTCAAAATGTGACTAGTGTTCCTGAGGAACTGATTTTAATTTTAATGAATGTAGCTATAAATAGCCATAATTGATTGGTGACTACCACACTGGACACACACAGTGGTAGAACAGTCTATCTCAACCAGTGTGACACACGGGTTTTTTCCCAGTCTATATTTAAAATATACATATTTATATACCCACTGACCAAATACATCTTCTATACTTAATATTTGACTTAAAATACTTCTCTTCCTCCAATACAGTGGATTTCCCTTTCCTTCAGTTACAAGTATCAGCTGTTATTACAAAGCCAAAATGACCTCCTCCCCAAAGCCTCCCCTGCCACCTCCCTGGGAGCAGTCACCACTCCTTTCTGGGGCTTACATATAGTGGTGTATGTGTGCCTGTCATAGAACCCACCACGGTGTATTAGTTCTTTGTTTCTCTTTAGATGTCCCTTCCCATTATAATGTGCTCTCTCTGAAAGAGGGAACAGACTTCTTCATCGTCAGTTCCCTCACACCTAGAGCAAGAGTGGACATGGCAAGAATGAAACTGTTGGGTAAGTGAATGAATAAAAAAAATTACTGAATGGAAAATCAATAGAATGGTTGCAAATATTTTTTTAAATGAACATGGGAAGGACGAAACATAGCTGGAGCAGAGAGAATTAAAGTGTCATCTGTTTTCTGTCTTTTTCTTTCACATTTCTTTTTATGGAAGTCCCTGTGATCTGCTGGAAGATTGCTATAGACTCCTACTTGCTAATGAGGCCTCTGCAGGGCCAGCATTAAGCAGTATTTGAGTTGTCAGATACCAAATGTTGGTGATAGATGGGAGACAACATTCCTGGTGGAACAGTTCTCACCACAGTTGTCATCTGCTACACACACAAACCCAAGACATGTCTCTGCAGACTTTTGAGCACAATTAGTACATTGGAATGTTGCCATCACTCCAGCCCCTCCAATCCCTTTTCCAAACCACCGCTTCAGTTGTTTTTTCAAGAGCAAATCGTGTTGGGTCACATCCATGATTCAAATCCATTGCTGACCAAACTCCTTAACATGACCTGCATGATCCTATATGATCTGGCTCACGACCAAGTCTCCAGATGCAATCCAGACCGCACTTCCCCATTTCGCTGCTCCTGCTATGCTGCCCTTTCCTCTGCCCGCCTCCAGCAACTTCCTTCTGACCTCAGCGCATGTGCACTTTCAGCTCGTGCTCTCCGGAACTCTCTTCCCTCTCTTTTTTCCTAGTTAATGCCAACCCATCCATCAGCTCTCAGCTTTGGAATCACTTAGTGGGAGAAGACTTTCCTAATACCCAGACAAAACCAGATCCCCTTTTATAAACAACACATACCTCTCCTTAATAACACCCATCACAGATGGCTTTATATATATATATTTGTGAGTATTTGATTCATGTCAAACACCACATGCTTAGTTCCACATGGACCTGAGTGTGTTTACTTTTTAAAAAAATCATTTTAAGGGTGCCTGTGTGGTGTGGCTCAGTCGTTAAGTGTCTGCCTTCGGTTCAGATCATGATCCCAGAGTCCTGGGATTGAGCCCCGCATGGGGCTCCCTGCTTGGCGGGAAGCCTGCTTCTCCCTCTCTCACTCCCCCTGCTTGTGTTCCCTGTCTACCTGGGTTTCTCTCTGTCAAATAAATAAATTCAATCTTTAAAAAAAAGAGAGAGAGATCATAACTCAAGCACCTAAAAATCATAACTCAAGTACCTAAAGATCACCAAGATTAAGTCCCCAAAAAAGAATCAGCATATCAACCATGGTCTGACTTCCTTATAATTAAAAACAGTAACAATAATGACTCTTAAGCAAAGGGTAAGGTGCTAAGATGACTTAACAGATTCTATCTCATTCTAGGAATGATCCATCCAGTGGTCACTAAATCAGTACCACACATCACCATCTGCAGTGACCAGCCCGATGCTTTCCAGGAATAACTGGAAGCACTGATGTTAAAAAATGCAGACATTGGGGCTCCTGGGTGGCTCAGTTGGTTAAGCAACTGCCTTCGGCTCAGGTCATGATCCCAGAGACCCGGGATCAAGTCCCACATCAGGCTTCCTGCTCAGTGGGAAGCCTGCTTCTCCCTCTCTCACTCCCCCTGCTTCTGTTCCCTCTCTAGCTATGTTTCTCTCTGTCAAATAAATAAATAAATAAATAAATAAATAAATAAATAAATAAAATGCAGACGTTATCACTGCGGAATTTACTTCGGGGTTCAAAGATATGGACCTATTACTTTAATGATTTCCTGATTGTTAAAAGAAATACTAAGTTTCACTTTTCACATTTTGCATCTGGTTTTATCCAAAGCTATACCATGTACTTTATAAATATTCAGTAAAAACATTGATCACATACTGATATTCACCCACTCATTCATTCAACAACTATTCAGTGACTGGCAAATGTTGCCCAGCAATGGCAGACAAGCACAGATGTGCTGACCTCATGGAACCCACACTCCAGTGGATGGTAGCAGCTACTATTTATTGAGTGTCTACTCTTGTTCCAAGCACTGTGCTAAGAGCTTGACTTGCATTATCTCATTTTAATACTGACAAAAATCATGTAAATTAGTACAATGAGCATTTTTTTCGTTGAGGACTTCCCCAAATACACAATTCTTAACATCCACAATTCCGCTTGAGAAATCATTCTTCCCAGGGGATATGCTCCAGCTCGGACTTTAGACAGGGCTCAAGTGTCACGGTATAACCCAGGATTCTAGGCTAAGCAAGTGCCTTCTCCCTGGAATTTGAATACCAGGCACAGCAAATGGGACTAAAAGGAGCTGCATTCAGACCAGACTCCTTCAACAAGGAGATCACTCGGGGTGTCCTTCTTCCTAACAGCTCATGTGTGCTGCCTTCAAATCTTTGAGTCCCTAATACCCTTTTAACAAACTATTTTTGCTTAAGTTAGAGTCAGTTTGTGTTGTTTATCACTTAAACATATTGTCATTGAAAGGATGACAACATGGGTTGAGAAATGTATCCGAAGTCATACAGCTAGAAAATGGTAGCGTTGGATTAGAATCCATGCATGTAGTCTTATTCAAGAGCTTTTCTCACTACTGAAAAAAAAAGAGAGAGAGAGAGAGATGTCCACAGGTGCCATGGGTCATAGGATAAGTTTTAGCAGGTTCTGTGCTGTCGCACCTCAATGTAGGTTTTACTCATTTGCTACCGCCAGCCTATAATTGGTCCCTGTCTCCACTCTTTATTAGAACAAGAAGGGCCTCCTACAGCAGAAATATGGAGGTTGGTTACAGCAATGGCTTGGTGAAAGTTAATGAGTAGAGCCAGCCGGAGTCTCTAGGTCACCTGCTACTATCACTTCAAAATGGACCCACGACCAGACCGGCTGCCAGTTGGTGCTTTCCCTTCGGGAGCAGCCAAAATGACCTTGGAATGGAGTCAACTTCCAGCTCGAATGGTACCTCCAAATGCTCTCCCTTCTTCCTGAGCCAGGGACTTACCCAGTTCTAGGGAGTAGAAAAAGTTACCCAAAAAACATTTAACATCTTAGGGCCAGAAGCCTCTTTCTCTGAGTACAAAAGTCTCTGTTGCAGCTTTCAAAGTGAATTACTCCAGCCTGGGGGAGAAAAAGGCCCGCAGCGTACAAGTGTTCAGAAAGCACAGGGGAAGGGAAACCAACAAGTTGGGATTATAATTCCACCTCATGACCTTGCTCTGAAGGAGGACAATGATAAATGATCCCTGTAAATTCATGCAAGGATGAAATATATGTAAATACATTGTTGCAGTCCAGTGAAGAGTTCTAGAGCCTTTCTTGGACTGTGTTGGTTGTAGATTTCTCACACGTACAATAACAAGTTTCTGGCTTCCCTGGCACATATGCTTGAGCAATGTGTTGCTGTGTCTCTGACAGTTGGTGACATTTCCTTTGCAGTCAGCAAGATTCGTACGGAGGCTGTGTGTCCAATAAAGAAATTAACATCCTGAGTCCCTATATTTTCTATTACTCATCATCTGTGTCTTCATCCAAACCACATTCATTGAACACCTACTGTATGCTTGATCTTAGGGGACACAAAGATGAAACCAAAGAAGCAACTGGTCCTTGACTCAAGGAGATGAAACGTGTGCTTAAATAAGTATATTGCCCAGTGATATTGATTAGAACCTTTGCAATTGACATTTATTGGAGGACTTGCATTGTGACAGTTACTCTAAAATAATTTATATGCAGTGTCTCCTCTAATCCTCAC
Organism: Spilogale gracilis; assembly: GCA_004023965.1. Taxonomy (NCBI): domain Eukaryota; kingdom Metazoa; phylum Chordata; class Mammalia; order Carnivora; family Mephitidae; genus Spilogale; species Spilogale gracilis. Next base: position 5,993 of record PITA01008090.1, on the reverse strand, counting down.
AGTAGCTCTGTTATTATATGCATTTTAGAGATGAGAAGGAGGAAGAAATTATATCATTTGCCCAAGATCACACTAGTAAAATAAGGAGGCAGGCAAAGTACTTCTGGATTCCATAAGAGCCATGTGAATTGCACAGAAGTGTACCAGGAAGGTTTTGTAGTGCAGACGGTATATGAGTTACTCCAGAGTCTCTTAAGCTGGTGTTAAGAAAATGTGATCATATTTCTCTTGTAGTTCTCACCCTTAAGTATCATTGTCAACACACATCTCTTGTCTGAGAATTGCTTATGAATCTGCAAGTACTGATAACAGACTTAACATGAAGACCTCAGGCTCATATTGATCTCTTTTCAAAGCTTGAAAAAGTTCATTCTATTGGTCTGTTGTGTTTGAGACCTGAGAATTCAGTAAATTGGTTTAAAAATTGCTGTAGCATTAAAAGATCAATTGAAGAAAGTGATATCTTGATGGATTTACTTATTGGCTGAAAGGCCATTAAACAATCAGAATTTTTCAACTGAATAAGACTTTGGACATGAACTGATTTACCACTTTCAATTTAAAAGTGAAAGGATGAAGACACACAGAATTAAAAAGGACTTATCTAAGGGCACACACAGACTCCATATAGGAGCCAGGGTTGGCACTCTTGCCTTCTGATTCCTAATCCAAAGTTCTTCTTTTATTAAAACAATATAGCAACAACTTTACTGCGGTGTAATCGAAATATGCTCCATCACATATGTTTAAAATGTACAACTGATCCATTTTGATACGTGTATTCACCTGTCAAACCAACACTGCAATAAATACAAATATTTCTATCACTCTCAAAAGTTTCTTAATGCCTCTTTATCCCTTCCTATACTCCCATTCCTAGGCAGTCCCCCATCTGCTTTCTATAAATTTGCATTTTTTATAATTTTATATAAATGGAACCATACAATATAAAAGTATTCTTTGGGACTGGCTTCTTTCACTCACATAATTATTTTGAGATTTATCCATGTTGTATGTATCCATAGTTCACTCCTTTTTATTGCAGAGTAGTATTCCATTGCATGGATACAACACAATTTGGTTAGCCACTTATCTGTTAATAGACATTTGGGTGGCTTCCAATTTTGAGCTATTATAAATAAATTCACAATAAACATTCCTGTACACGTTTGTATGGACATGTGCTTTCATTTCTCCAGACCAGATACCTAGAAGAAGACTGGCTAGATCGTATGGTTGGTGTATGTTTATCTTTTTAAAAACTGCCAAACTGGCTGCCTGGGTGGCTCAGTGGGTTAAGCATCTGCCTTTCTCTCAGGTCATGATCTCAGGGTCCTGGGATCAAACCCCACATTGAGCTCCCTGCTCAGCAGGGAGTCTGCTTCTCCCTCTTTCTGTTCATGCTCTTTCTCTGTATGTCTCTGTCAAATAAATAAATACAATCTTTAAAAAGAGAGAGAGAGAGAAAGAAAGAAACTGCCAAACTTCCTTCCAAAATTGTACCGGTTCACATCCCACCAGCAATGCATGTGAGTTCCAATTATGCCGCATCTTCTCTAGGATTTAGTTTTCTAAATTTTCTTTTCCCTACTATTTTTATTAGCTAGTCACAATTCCCACCACCAGTGGCCAAGTACATTCTTCAATGCTACACTGGTAGAAGAATGCCTTTCAATTGTCTGAGGCCTGAGTTGATTTTCCTACCCTCATACCCCCTTTCTTCCCCTCCTAGTCAGTTTTGGTGGGTTATAGACCTTTCTCAAGCAAAGCAAAAGAACAGATATTTTTAGAGGACAGGTCAATGTAAAATACAGAAAGGACTGACTTTCTTAGAAGTGCTCCCTTTGGTGAATGTGAAGGATGTGTCATTACCAGCAGGCTGGAGGGGAGCAGCATTCATAATGCCAGGACCCTGAAGGATCTAATGAAGAGAAGGAAGGAGGGCAACCAATGAAAAGGCTTTCCTCTCTCATTCTGTTAGGTTTCTTCAAGACCACTCTTGACCTTCTCTTTCTTTCCCTAGGCCCTTTGAGAGTGGACACCTTTTGTTAGTCATCCCTGTAGGAAATCCACAAATATCTAGTATTTGTTACATATCTGTGACCACTGCTATTGACCTAGCAGAGACCTTGTGTCAGGAACTGTGCTAAGAATTTACATGTGTGTTCTCATTTTATATTCTCAGAATAGCCATATAAGGTTGGTATTATTAGTCTCATTTGACACATAAGGAAAGTGAAATATAAAGATGTTAAGTAATTTGTCCATGATCACCAGACTAATAATTGGCAGAATAGAATTCGAACTCAGCTCTGCCTGATTTCAAAACCCAGACTCTTAAGCTCTCTATTCTACTACCTTCCAATGACTGAATATGAATGTTGTGGATGTAAGTGAATAGTAAATGAATAGAAAACCCCTTCCAAGCCTAACCCTCAATGAGTCTATTCTGTAATATCATGAATTGATTGCAGGCGTTGCATGCCAAATATTCAAGGAATTTCTGCAATCTTTCTGTATTCGCCAAGAGTAAGTCCTTCATGCTCCTGAGCAAATTCTGGAGAGAAGGGGAAATCCATATTTAGAATTTCGGTTACTAACTGTAGCAGTCCTTTCTACCCATCTATTCAAATTGATTTTACAGCAACTGCTACAGTTTTTTCAGATGCGTGTCCATGCACGTTCCCCTGCCCACAACGTCCAGTGGTTATCCACCTTGTTTAAAAGAGAAGGGGCCGGGCTTCACATTCTGAGCTTCGGCTTCAATAAGATTGGTTTTGAACCCAGCATCTCTATTTTCAACAAGCATCCTAGGTAGAGAGACAATGTTTACTTTGTAGCTGCCCACCATTCATTCCCTGACGGAAAGTCAACCCAGTTTGCTTGGAGGAATTGCCTCTCCCCTGCAGGGCTTGATTCTGGTAGGTGGTTGGTCCCAGGCACTCACCTCCACGAATGCCAAACCCTTTTCCCAACAATTGGTTTGGCCAAGGACTTGGCATGTAAAGTGAGCCTAACTAATCACAGGCCCTCTCCCAAGACTGAGTTTTGAGTGAAGGAACAAATGGAGATAGGGCAACTCAGCAATGATGTTCTGTCTCAGCCATGAGGTCATTGTGCCCTTACTGCTTCTTGGCCACAGAGTTTCCTTAGCACCTCCCTTTATCCCTCAAGTCAATGAACCCCATCCCACCTCCCTAAATATCTTTTCAACATACACGTTTTTGCCTGGTTATCTGGTGAGTTTCTGACCCTGGCAACCAGAAAGATATATTCCTTGATACCTCAGGCAATTTTGATGCAAGACACCTAGAGGCCAGCCTTTGAGAAAGACTGCCCTTAATTTTCAGTAGTTCTCCACTTAATGATTCTGGGAAAGGATAAGTTACTAGTACTAGCTGCCTCTAGCCATCATTCCCACATGAGTAAACTTGTCAAATCTTCTCAAAAGCAGAAGGAGACCCTATTCTCACAGTACTTCATTCTCCCTTTTTTTGAATACCATGCTTGTAGTCTCTGCAGATAATAAGGTTTTTTTGTGGGTTTTCTCTTCCTGTTCATTATTGTTAGAGCTCCATAATACTGATCTCAGGCTAGCAAACCCAGAATTACTAGCTCTTCTTAATTTGTGCACCTTGGGGGGCTCCGTTATCCCAAAGTTCAGGAAGAGTTGGTAGAGCCAAGTAAGCATCTGAAAAGCCATTAATTAGCTTCCTGCTAATGTGTTGATGAGGTCATGACCTCCAGGAACTGATTGCAAGAGGAAGATCCATAGGAAAACATGGAAAACCAGAAAAGCACCATTATTAGCAACTCCTGATAAAATGATGACATTCCAATGATAACAATAGATGCTAATTGTCCCCTCAGATAAAGTTTCTATGATAATAAGGCTTTGGTCACAGAATTCTGACTAAAGAGTTAGTCATGGCAGAACAAATTGTAGCAGAACAGAATAAGGGCTGTGACCCTTTCTTCCCAGCTAAGGCAGTCTCATGTACTTTGGTGCTACATACTGTTGTTAACAAAGTAGTTCTAGATGCTGGAGTTATCTTGATCTTTGGAAGCATGGATTTCTGGTGAGGGAGGGGACTTCCAAGGCTCTCCTTTGGACACCGTCATTATTATTCCCCTTCTCTGAGGATGGCAACCCAGCGTGCCTCTGGGAGACAATTTCCCCATCACCATTTGCATAGTTTCAGGGGGGCTGACACCATCTCCTTAGCTCCAGGGATGGGCACAGAACTTAGGCCTGGCCAGTCAGGACATTGCCCTGGCCACAGGGATGGATCTGAGATGGACATATGACCCGAGACAGATCAGCGAGACTCAGACCTAGACTTTTGCCAGAGCCATTGGGAAGAAGGTAATTTCTGCTGAATTTGTTAAGGTACTTAGGTACAGGCCAGCTTTGCCACCCTCAGGGAAAGGCCCGCTTAAGAATCAAACGAACTCAGAAGAAGGTGGAGACTAAGAAAGACAGATTCCTGGTGTGCCTTTGTCAGCCCCTGAATCCGGCCATGATGGAAAGGACACTACCCCATTGAGCTATTCAGTTATACCAGCCAATACAGTCCTGCTTGGTTTGGCTTACGTTACTTTTGAATTGGGTTTCTGTCACTGGAAACCACAAAGATCCTGAGTCATGCCCATGGGAAGCAATAGATTGAACCCCACAAAGATTATTCCATGATCTTCTTAAACCATTCATCTGAAGCTTTATAAACTACTCTTTCTGGTCTAGGAAGGAAAGTGATCAGGCATAAGGGAAGGACAGGAAACTCTTATAATTGAATCCTCCTGCTACAAACACTTTCCCACACATTTCCTAAGCTATGCGGCAAAAATCTTGTTTCCTTGCCTTCCTTCTGCACAATGTTTTCAAATTCAGAACATATGCTGAAACATTCCAAATGAACTTGACTTCCACTGTTTTTCTTTCTTCAGGAAACCATTTCGCTTTTTGTGGCCTCCCCTATCACCTTGGTGATTTTCTTCTGGTTGCAATTTCTTTAAGAAGCAAGAACTCGTCTCCCCATCAGGCCAAGGTCATTAGCCCTGGCACTGCCATCCCAGCCTTGGATCAAGTTCTTCATCAGCATGAATTCCAGAGAGAAGACCCAGAGAAAGCAGGTCAGGGTTGCCTCCTTGAACTCATTCCATTGGGTGCACTTTGCTTCTTAACGCCTTCACACCTCAGTGAGGGACTCTGGTCTATTAATATTTAACAGCTTTTCTGATGTGATTGGATGGAAGTCCGGAGTATCCCAACATGCCTCACTCGTGTGAAGTTATAAAATCAATTTACAGCTTATCACCATCCTTGACTTATCACATGTAATTTATCGCCCAACCCTGTGATCTCTGTCCTCAAGGAGCTTAAAAATAAAACATAGATTGCTTAAAAGAAAACACGCAGGGGTTTTCAACATCACTGCACCAGGGTGAGAGTAACCCAAAGGTCCTCTGCTTTAGATACATGACAAAAACTCAAGTCTAACACCTTGCAGAGAATGACTAGAGACAAAAGATTAAGGAAATGTGAAAGAAAAAAAAATAGTAAGATCTAGCAAAAACTGGATGTGTGAATTCAAGGAAAAAGGCAAATTGGAAATCGTGCTAGAATTTTTTGCTCAGGAAATTGACACCAAATAGAAAACAGCCATGGATTAGAACTGGAAAATTAAAAAGTATTACTTCTTCTTGTTGTTTTTTTTTTTTAACAAAACTTGTAGAAATAGGAATCACCTGTAATCACAAGGCCCAAAGATAGACATGATTAAAAATTTAGTGTACAGGGGGGTCAAGATGGCGGAAGGCCAGGTGACCGCATTTCAGGGAGTTCCCTGAAGAGAGCTGAATTCCAACAAAAAAACCACTACAAGACCACCGTGAACACCCATGAAACCAGCCTGAAATGTGATATTTCCCACTTCTGGACCGCCACGAGAGACAAAGAACATCGGCAAAAAGGTAGAAACAAATTGGAGGGT